>VXBI01008774.1:566309-583339 GCA_013397375.1 Toxostoma redivivum | reverse complement strand
ATTTTTATTTTAAAAGTCTTTATTATGTTTATTCTTAAGAACATACATTTTTTTCTAGAAAGTTATCTGAATAATAGAACTTGTTTTAAGAACTCATCAACACATATGATGTGCCAAAGTACCATGCATGATTGGTACTTAATGCAGAGTAACACTGAAAGTTAAATAATGAAATTATTGTGGTAATGTCAATACGTAGTTTAGTTATGAGTGCCTCTGATTATCCATCATATCTATATCATATACTTAATATATATATATATATGATAGGTCAAAACATATATTTTTAAATTTAAAAGAGTTTTCTTTTGTTCAAGCAGAACGATTTCTGGCTTAATTTCTGATGTTGACTTGAAGTACCTATTGATATTTCATGAACACACTGGACAAGAATTCACAGCTCTGTCAGCACAGCAATGTGCAGCAGCAGAACTATTCTCCATTGTCAAATACACACATAAAGTCTACATTGAGTGCAAAACTAAGAGGTAACACTGAAGATCAGGCCTATTATTATGCCAAACATTGTATAAACAAGACTTGATTTAATGTTCATTGAATTAAATGGAAAAAAAGGCTCAGATAGAGACTTTTTGTTGACTCTACATCTAAAATTAGTTAATCCCCAATTGTGTGTAATTCTTATATACTTATATCCAGCTTAAAAACAACCATAAATACTAAACTTATGAGTATCTATAAATAAATACAGACATAAAAGTACTAATTCTTCTTATTGAGTTATATTTAATTGGTTGATACATCATGGAAGACAATAAACAATATGAAATTTCAGTGTCTTGTAGATTTATTAAAAAAAAAAATCAACGTTTCATTTGTTAAGAAGGTCAGGCAAAAAAAGCAAAAGAAAATCACAATTTCCCTACGAGTTGCCCCAGGTAATTCTCAATACATATGTCTCAAAGAGCTTAGTATTTGTATAGATTTCTTCATTAATTAAATTGTGATTTTCAGCTGGTATACACCTGAACACAAATAAGAATCAAAACACTGTATATACTTACAGAGAAACCAAGACATATTTAAGTGTATCCCGGTATGGAACTGACTTAATTATATCGATTTTAGATCAGTTATAGTCACAATGGCACAGGTTTTCTCTATCCATGCAGAGAAGGTTTGAACGATTTACCTACTGAATGAAGAAATCAGTTGAAAAAGGAACAAATTAGCCCTGACTCCTCCTGTTCTTTTACAGAATTTTGTTTAGAACTTTATTCAAATTCTATTTTACTGGGAAGATGAACACAAACCCCCTGAGTTCTATTTGTGAACATAATTTAACTGTCCCTAATCTTGAGTTTATGCTTATTGTAGGTGTACTTAAATTAGTTTCTTTTTACTAATCTTTTCATCTGAACAACTCTCCTACTCACTGACTTTAAATATGTATTGCTAAAAACATATATATAAAATTTGTTTGAAAAGGAGGAAACAACCTAAATACCATGATGATTGCAAATAGGTGAAGTTGCCTCATATGCATTCTGTTTATATTTGCAACACCTTTTAAGACGGCCATAACTAATTAATTTAAAAGTGTAATTTGTTTTACCAGTTGTCTAACAACAGGTTAAAACAGTTATTCACTTGTAACTTTGCTTGTTTGCAGCTGATGATCTAATCTCCTACCAATAGCACTGGAATTTACAGAGCATTAAGGTTTGATCCAGAGAGGAGTGAAATCCCATAAATTTCAATTAGTTAGGCAAACTCACACTAAAGATTAAGGAAATTCAGTAGTTAATCTTATATTATTTACTCCAGAAGAAGGAAACAGATGATTATACTATGATTTTTAAAACCTTAAAGACTAAGTTGAGTTACTAAAATTGCAAAATCTTACATGAAAATTTATCTACCAAAAAAACCCAACAAAAACAAACCAACCAACAAAAAAAAAAAAAAACACAACAAAAAAAAAACCAACAACAAAAAACATACACCAAAACCTGGCCAAACCAAGAGTTTACTTGATTTTACTTCTCTGTAAACTGTCATGAAGAAGAAGGAATAGAATTTCATTGCCAAGTTCGAGTGTAACAAGAAAATACCCACTTTCTGCCTTATATAGAACTTGTTTTATAAGAAAGATCCTAATATAATTTTCATACAAAATAAACAATTGTAATAAAAATTAATCTGATTGAAAAGGCTAACAGAATTCTTTAAAGCATTTGAAGAAATAACGTATTAAATGGCAATATTTATAGAAAAAATTTAATGTAAAAAGTAAGCCCAAAGCATTATTTTGTTCAGCAAGACTTCTCTTCTGAAATGATAATTTTTTCAGAAACACTGTTACAGGTACTGATACAGAGGATAGAAAAATGGGTACATATCTGCAATAAGAATACACAAAATGCATGTAAGTAAATACAGAAACTTCTCTGTAACTTGTAAACTTGTACCACAGTTCTCGAGACTTTCTTTCAATCTTTAAACTTCTCCATATCCTGGTTCAGCAAATGCATCAAGGAGCACTAAAACTGGAGAAATATCTGAATAGCATCATCACCCTCAAGGCATCCAGGTCTCAGAACAGACTCTTCTTCAGCATTCTGGCTAGAAAAGGAGGAAAACAGGAGAAAAGAATGCAATGATGTAGCAAAATGGTCACTAAACCCAAGACAACTTATTTGCAATGGTATTTAAAATGTCTTAGTTCTACTCACCTTCTCCTGGATTCCAAACAGATTCTTCAGCTTTTACCTGCCTGGTCCTGGGTCACTACATCTTACAGTGTTCTAGGTGCTCATCAATACTGTCTTGTGTACTGTACTAATTATACAATGAGAAAAAGGGATTTGCCCCTAATATTTCTATAATGAAAAAATATACTGTATGGAAAGTCATAAAAATATACAACACTCTCACAGGGAAAATAAAATTTGGAAGCAAGAAACTAGTATGATGCATGGATAACACACATGCTTAGTAATTTAGTGAAAGAGTACTAACTACCTGTACAAAGGTATAAAACCCAAAAATTCCAAGCAGCCATAAATGTGAAAGAAACTTCTAAAATTTATTCCAAGAAAGATTTTATAAACATTTGCATTTGCAATAAATGAAAGACATTTGAAAGAGAATTTCAAATACAGTGCACACAACTCACACAGTATGATGACAGCCTATGCAGTGTTTTAGCATATGTAGACCAGACTACAAGTAGAGTCTGACAAAACCTAAGAAGGCAGACCTGGCTAAGAGTCAGGAGTCACGCTTATTAAATTGAACTCTCAGGGGTATCATGCAATCAGAGGTCACAATCGAGGCAACAGAAGCAATGTCACGATATCAGAGAAAGGGCCAATTCAGACCTGCTCCCCGACAGGCAGTGAGGTCACAGCTTGCGGCAAATAACTGTATTAAAAGGGAATATTCTCTGCACACTTTTAGAACTGTCATCTGAACAAACAAAGCCAGGTCATTGGTAGGTTAAATCAGAACTTTCAGGCTTACTGGCACATAGCTTCCTTTCTTTTTACATTTACTGCTAATTTCTCAATTACAAAATATCTATCAGGTACTTAAGCAAATACTCAGTAAACTTAACCTAAAAATACACAGTAGAGTTTAAATTCCTCCTTTTTAAAAGCGACATTCTATCTTTCACAAGAGATATAACTGGTCTCTTCATAAAGTGAAAACTGCTGAGCTTGCTTCTTATCAGAAAACAAAAAGCATGCGTTTTAGAGAAATGTCTTTCCACTGTCAGGGTCTTAGTAAGCCTGATACTCAATGTGTATTTAGAAACCATTAAAAATAGTTATTCATAATGTATTGTGAAAGTGAAGTTCTTTTGTCTGGGTACTTGGATTTCTTTATCTCATTGTCTGGGCTGGGTTATGTACAACATTCTCTAAATGTGCTAATTTATGAAGTTGCAACCATGTTGGATTGGGAAACTAACAATAAATCTGCAAAGAGAGAACAATTCTAGAATGTCATGTGAACAAAATAGCATTCAAAAATACTATCTTGAAATGCAGCCTTTCTTACCAACATGAGAAAAAATATATAACTGCAAAATTCAATATTTCTACCTTTTTATACTCACATGCCAGATAAAATATCTGCAGTGCACACATCAAACTAGCACAAACTTACAAATTTCCAGAAATTGCTACTATGTTTTGATAAGAACTGAACTGTAAACTTATGAAGTAGAAAAATTTACATTACAGAAATAACACACCATAAAAGTTACATAGTTATCATTGCATGATTGTACATTTTTATTAAAATATCTGAGTTACTTGGAATTCCTTGTAAAATTATGTAGCTCCACCACAATTCAATTCTGGATTACATGAAATAAAAGCTACAAAACTTTGCAGTAAGAGTTAGCATTGAACAGCATAAAATTTTAGATTCCTCTACTTCAATTTTAGAGTGTTGTTTTGATATTTTGCTTGAAAAATGTATCTGAACATCAACATTATTAGTTATAAAAACAGAAAGACAATTAAATGTGTGTTTAATATTAAACTTGTGAAAATGGTGTCTTTGGAATGCTGCAGATCTCTGACCTCATTGATAATAGTAATTCTCCAAAACACTATAGTTTCCATTACAGAATATGAAAAAAAAATATTTTCTATAAACAAAATATTAATAAATAAGATTTTCAAATTAATTAAGAGCTCTGGTGTGAAGGCCTTCTTTTACTTCATCTGTGAAAGTGCTTAGAATAATGTAATTATTCAAATCTATAGCTACAGGAAACATTCCTTTAATTGTGATTTAAAATGTGCCATGGATTCCAATTGAAGCAAGATTTGTACCTATAAAATATTTCTAAGACTATATTATATTCTTTATTCATATAATCATACCAAATGGAAATTCTTTTGCAAAAGGAACATTTGTACAATGTAACATTCGTGACACATTTACAGACATAGTCTATGGCCTATGTTTAAAACCATTTAGCACTATGATTTTAGTACTTAAAACACACATTTTGGAAAGCACTTTGAATATATATGAATATCCACTTTTAACGACCTCTTCATTAGCAATTGTTTTTTGAAGTGTAAAAAAATGTATTGGGTACTGTTCAGTGAAAGCAAAGCAAATAAACAAACTACCCCAATATTGACCACAGTCCCCAGGCATCCAAACAAGACCGCAACAAAATCAACAATTACTTTTAACAGGACATGCTAAATACAAGTTTTGTAACACTTTATTTTAAAGGAAATTAACCAAACCCATTCTCCCTTACCCCCTCCAACCAAATCCATTTGGATTTAACTTGTTGCTAAAATTATCTGTCTTTTGCACTCTAAGACCTAGGTCATGACCTTACTTAGGGACAGGAAATAGTTATCAGGTCACTGAATGGTCAAATGAAAAAGGATTTGAAATGCTTCGGTACTCAGGGATCTATTGATCTAAAATGATTGCCTTATGCAGTATTAAAAGCGGTGGATCTGAATGTGGAATCAACTTGTTTACATTTACACTGGCTGAGATGCAGATATCACACTAAAAAGATTTTGGACATAAGATATCAAGAAAAGGAGAAAAAAGGCAAAATTGAAGGACATGAAAATAAAACTATCTGAACTATTATATCATTGCATTCAACAATGAAAGTAGTTTTCAACCTCTGATGACATGCTGGGTGAAATCTCTCTCCTACTGAAGTCATCACTGGGTAGTTATTAGCAAAAGAATAGTAAGATTGTTTTATTTTCTTGTGTTCTGTTGCTTTTAGGTTGATAAAAACCAATAAATTAGTATCACATAGAATCACAGAATCACAGTATGTTATGAAAGCACAGGTAACCACCTACACATTGTATAAAATCCAAGTTTTGGAAGTTTATTGGAACAAACAAACACACTCTCCAGCTTAGAGACCACATTCATATCTGATGCACTAATAAAATCCTTATGCCACCACAAATTACAACAGTCTGCAAAATAGCAGAGTCAGAAACAAAGAGAAAGTACACAGGCAGGTGAAATATGCGGTCAGAAACCTTGAATATATGAATACAGGAACCCTGACAACTAGAACCACAATAAGAATTCATAATATTAGTTGGTATATATCTATGGCAAGTCCCTCCTGTCCAGGAACTTCAGGAGAATAGAGTTTTTTTGGGTCGGTTTTGGGGGTTTTTTTTTTGTTTTTGTTTTTGTTTTTTTGGTATTTGAATGAGAAAAGCAAGAATATTAACAAAAATTTCATATGTCTAGATAATTTATAAATACTCAGACACTGAAGTGCACTGCATAAATGCACATAAATTATGTTTTACATATTTATTTTAAAGCATAATTTCAGGACTGCTTCATTCCGTGAACACTGAAAAAATCCTACACTATCATTGACAGACAGGAGGCTAGAAAATTAGGCACAGATTTTATTTTTCAGTTTTATTTTATAATAAGAAACTGGACCAGTAGAACTATGTAACCGAAGCTTGAGTGCGTGCACTGTAAGGCCCCTGCAGTCCTTTACAAGTTTTCAGCGTACCGCTGTTGTGAACTGGGTTTGCACTCTGCCAGCAGAGCAGCTCTGACCCATGGAGAGCACTCCTTCAGATCAACACTGCCTCAGGCTTTGCTGCTTTCTCCAAGAAGTCTTACATTTCAGGCATCAAGTTGAATTTCTTCTGGAGATGATTAACCCAAACCCATGACAGATTTTTTCCAAGATATCCAACTCCTTATGTTTATTTTATCCTGGCTCTTTTTGGATGTACTGGACACAAGTAACCTACTCATTTTACATGTTGAAGGGCTGGTGGAGAGCCATTAATTCCTCAAAATGAGAAAATATTTCAATGCAAGAGTTCTGTTGTGTGAGCTCAAACTAAATAATAAGAAACAAAGCCATAGAATTATGATTTTAAAAGACAGACTCCCTTCTGCACTGCAAGTTTCTGTAACACAATTTCATTACATTTCAGGAGAGATCTTACATTCTATGAAAATGCATTATTTTGTCATTTTTGTCAGTGCTGTGTGGATTACAAACTGCTGCCCGTATGTGGCATACAAATTTAGAGCCTCGGAGATATGTAATAGTTACACTTTAGTGTAAACATGGCAATTAAACTCACAGAATTACAGCAAAGCCAAATTTCAAAAGTGTTTATTAATACTTTTGGACAACAGATGACAGAGACAAAAGACAACTTTAGAAATGGATGTTTACAAACACTGTGATTCCTGGGAGCAGATGTAATTTATATTTCTCCATTAAAACTAGCTGATTTCTAAAAGATGAAAACAACTAACACAAACTATCACTTATAGTTCAATGTCTTTTTAAATGCTCTTAAATTTAACAAATAATAAAACATTTAAAGCCCATATAAAGATGAATATTAGCATTCCAGCCTCAGTACCTTCCCTTAACTGTCATATAGATGTGATTTAACAAGCATCAGTAATGTGAATCAATATAAATTCTATTAAATATCACACATAGTTTTTAAAAAAATTATACATATTTTATAATACAGAAAATCTAAGAAACTATGTTGATCAAGTGCAACAATATTTTAATGAACTCACAGAATTAACTAATAGCTAACCTTAAATTCCAACTTTCCAAAGTCTCACATTTGCACTTTCAATTATCATTAGTAATAATAATCTATAAGAATGTTTTGCAATAACATTCACTTGAAACTATAAAGAGTTTCATAATTAAGAACTATTAGAAGGCCGGAAAACAGATGACTAAGTGGATTCCTTGATATTTATCTTCCAAATGTATGATAAAATCACAAACTCACTTTATTTCTTATTCTTGAAAAATAAATGTTATTTCTATTGACAATTTCAACAGAAATAAATAAATATTGGCACAATTAAAAGTCACCTGAGGAAGCATAATCTATTAATTATCAAATTTGCATTGCTGAAATTGGTCTTAACATTATACCCATTACATTTTCCTTGGTCACCATGAGCATAAAATGACAGGAAATACAGTTCTGCCAATTACAACTACAGGTTCCCAAACTACAGCAAACATATCTTGTCAACACAGCTCAGTGCACTTTTAATATAGTTAAATTCCCAAACACAAATCGTTGTTCACATTTTTAGGTGAAGTCACATTGCACTGTTTTCACTTTGAAGTGTATGGTATAGATGTGTCACTGATGGATATGGATATGATTAAAAATAAATATACTATATTTGCCAATAAATCACCTAACCTTGAAATTTAAACAGAGCACAGTCTATGAAATTCTGTGAAATAAAGTGAATAATATCCAAATAATACTTAAGATAGTTTGAATGGATTTTCAGCTGATCTACTGCATTCTTCCATCTTGCTCTACAGATTGGAATTCAGCTTCCCATTCCACTGAAAAAAATTATTTGGATAACCCATCAAAACCCAGTTGAGGAAACTGGATTAAAGAGGACCCAAAAAGACATACACTGTTTGCAAAGCTTGTAGCAAAAAATATGTGCTTGGCCTTAGGGCTCATTCTTTAGTTTTCAGCTGCTGTACTGGGACTAAGTATTCACACTGTTGGCTAGAAAAGTATTCTTCCTCTATGTAAATGAAATTACAGATCCTGTAATTATGGACCCACAGATGGCAGAGATGCTCTGTTCCACGTTCAGCCAGGACTAACTGGAACTTCCCCAGAGGAGTCAAGGATAGATTTTTCCTTCAGTTCCTGATGTACTTTATCCAAAACAGTTAAGACTATTTTACATTAAATTAACAACTGAAATAGCCTCCAGACAAAAAGAGGACAAGCAGTCATAAAGCTTTCTAAAAAATATGCTTTGATGCAAAAAAGGAAATTATGACAATTATCTGTGTGCCTTACAAAGTTTCCAGAATTTTGAGATCTTTGAAATGTCACCATCTTCAAAACACAAAAATATCTCCAAGAATATTCACTGAACCACAATATTCATTAAAGAAGGCATATTTTGTTTGTCAGCTACCTGACACTAAATGAAACTCAACAACCATGATGGAAGCATAACCTTATCTCACCAAAGAAAGCAGTGTACTATACACAGTCCCAGGAAACGTCCAGCAAATCATCAGGAGTACATCAAGTCAGGCTTTCATCTGTCTTCAGGTTTTTGATCAGGGCATAATTTGTTATGAGAAACAGTAAATACATATTTATACTTGCATATTTTATGGCTTACTTTACAACCTACTCAACTAGTCACATTAATGTAACAATAAAGATTTAAACATATTTTTATTTAAATAATAGTTTTAATGTATCTATAATACAATGACCACATGCATTAAATTAATATTAAAGAAACTGAAACTGTATCTGACAGAAAGTGTTAGGATTACAAAATGCATGTTGATACTAGCAATTACACCAGAGAGTAATTGTTCATAATTTACTTTCCTTTCAAAATATACAAATAAAAAGTCATAAGTGCTACATTTATTATACCTACTTATACTCATAGTATATACTTATATATTTGTGTGAGTATAGACATTATGTACTGTATGTAAATGTATTGACACATATAGATACATATAAAGTAATGCATTGAATTACATTTTCATGGTTTATGCCTTCACATGCTGCTTGTATTTTAAATGGTAAGCTTTCCTCTGTGAGAACAATATTTCCTCATGTTGTTGGCATGGTGTGTGTATTACAAAGGGATTTATTTCTGACTAGCTTATGTTTGCTGCTGTGATTCAAATGTGAAATAATGATCCCTGGTCAGGATTTGCCTAACATCAGTGAGTAAAGCATGATGACTCATCAAAATGTAATAAAAATTTATTAATAGATTTTGAATATTTATGAAAAAATAACTCAAATTTTGAAAATGTGTTTTCCTACAACATGTATGTTAACTTACAAATGTGTGCATTATCCTATGGGATTAAAGTTATGCACAATATTTCAAAATTTGTTATCAGCGTATTGCATATCAGCTTATCAAAACTTTTGTAGCAGGAAAATAAGAAGGCAAAATATGACAGAACAACAATCTCGGGAAAACCAAAGCATCAGATATTAGCCTTATTTCTTTTCACTATTTTTATATCTCTTATGCTTTTATTCATTTTTGTCTTCTTTGTACTCTTACACACAAAACCACAATGAAGAAAAAAGACATTCATCATATATTTTAACTAGATTTCTTCTTAAATATTCATTACCATGATATGTTCCAGTTTGAAAATCTAAAACTGTTTTAATTGTTTCACTTCCTAGGGCATCCCCTTTCAAAAGTAGTGATTCTGTTATTTAACAGATAACACGTGTGCACTTGCTGTTTTGTTGTTGATGTTGACTTCTCCCCTCTATTTCCCAATTTAAAGAAATAAAGAAGGAATATATTGAATGTGCTTTTTTTTTTTAAATTTAGTTGTTTACGAAGAAGATGGTTTGGAGTTCAAATTTTCTACCCAAGGACTCAACTATGAGTCTGTGAAAGTAAAAGGACTTGAATGGAGGAAGTTTATTTCCACAATGCAAAGGACAGGTCTGGGTTCTATCGACTTAAAATACAATGACCACAAGATTTATGGATGCAGAGTGAAAACATTCCACCTTCTTGTTACAGAAAGAACTCCAATGACAGAACAGAGCCAGAGATCTATTGCAGGCAAAAGAAGAAGAAACACTTAAAAGGTAAGAGGGGGAATGGGAAACAAGAGAACACACCTCTGATAACACAACTCTGTGAAGTTATTATGCAGGTGCAAAGTGTTACTAATTCTAAATTTAGAAACTCTTAGTTCTGTCTGATGTTACCTCGTATACATATAAACAAATGCTCTGTGTTGCACTCTCTTTCAAATTCACACCCAGAATTTTCTGGACATAATGTCTGAAGTAGCAATGTCTCTGGTAGAAGGAAAAATTTATATTCTGGTCAAGCAGAAAAGTATTGCTTGTCTTCTTGAAGGCTCAGCAGACTGCAGGTGAGCAGCCACGAGTGGTGAAAAAAAAGTTTCTGTTTATTAGCCTGCTAGAGGAGTAAAATGGCCCTTGAAATGAAAGATAATTAAGAGCGCCACCACTACACTTGCCTTTTGATATCCAATCTGCCTTGGTACCTTCTCTCCACAAATTCAAAAAGTAATTTCAGTAATATTTAGAATGTGTACATCGGCTTTTCAAAACAAAGGAAAATGTTTTCAGCCAGGAGCAAATAAACTGGTGTCAGGAAAGCTAGGCTAAACCTACACTGACTTTAGGGTACTGAACTTGTAATCAGGCTTATCTCTGACATGGTTTTGAACATTCCTACTATTTTTTTTCTTCTTGGACATTCACTTTTTCACAGGCAGCCTGCATGTCCTGTTTCCTCAGCATATGATGCATTCTGATCCATATAAGCATAATCCACAGAAACATATATGAGATACAATGAATGCTCAGTCAGGGGCAGTTCACACAGACTTTCCATAGTTGAGGTAAATTCATGCTTCAATCCAAGGTAAATAATAGTGCAAAAACATTTCTTCTTCAGAATTCACCAAGAATTGCTTCCAAAAAAATTTGAGCATGGATTCAGGAATGTGAGGCAAATCTAGGCTTCCATATAGCTAAGTTAATTGACTGAATTGCAATTCACATACACTCAGATTCATTTCACACCTGTTTCAGACATGTTCTAATTTTTATCCTCATACAGTGAATCCTAATACAGTATAATTTATAATTTTACTTTGGGAAACTGGGAATACATCAAATAGCATACTACTATGTCTTTGAAAAAGATAAAAAGTTAGAGGTGAGAACTTTCTGAGTACACTATTGAGTCACAAAAAGAATCAAAACAATATAAAAACAACGTCCCTGTAGATGATTGTCTTCTTACAACAAAAGCATTTTAAATAGACTTGGCCTTATTTTAATTGTACGGAAAGCAAGGAGTGTTTTACCATGAATTTCAACAGTAAAAGAGCTACATCAGTATTTAAATATTTGTGAAATATTTATGAAAAAGAATTTCATATTTACATGCTGAATGTTCTTTCCTTGTTTTCTGTCAAATGGTGGATTTCTAGGGAATATTTGTGAAAATACTTTCCAAAAAACATGTTTAGGATTTTTAGAGTTAATGCCTAGCTTCGGAAAATGTGGTAATTAAATGAAGAATTCGAAGTGACATTTCATTTATGAAGTTTTGTTCTAGTAGTTTGCATTTTATATCTCTCGGACATGCTGTGACATTTTTCATGATGAAGATTTAATAATAATATAATAAATAAATAAGTTAGGCTTCATCTCCCCATGAATTAAGCTCTAGGAGCACCTCCTGCTCTCCACAATGAATTGAAATTGAAATTTTTCATTGCTGCACTGCTTGAGATACTCAGGAACAGATAAGGTCCTTAAACTTATGCCTTTTACTATTTGCGCATATTGTTTTATATTTTGGGTAGGCTTGTTCAACAGACATTGCAAAATATATATTCTTATACACATAAAATGAAATACTTGTTCATACCTTCAAAGTAACCAGCACTTATAGGCTGTGTCTTCCCTGGTGGTTTCACAGAAAGATGTTTATTTTCATTGTTTTTGAACAACGCCAAGCGCACAGCTGGGTCTAGATGACAAGAACAAGTTAAAATCAAAGGTCAGACCTGGCTCATTTATTCCTTCAAGCAGTTTTTCACCTTTTAGCCACTTAATAAATGAAAATACTTTTAAAAGTAGGTTTTATATTCACAAAGGATTACACTTTCTAAATTAGAGCCATATAAACACACACGCAACTGAGAACAAAAGTCATTGTTTTGCAATTTTAACACTGTTGATCTTTCAGCTCACTCATCTCCAAATTAAAAATAAACTCTGAAGCATGTATTTTCAGAAAATATTTTTTAAAAATCTGGATTATAAGCTTGAAATTAAAGCAGAAATATTAACAGTATACATATCAAGCAGTGCTTCTAAAAGCTTTGGGTCAGAATTATCCAGCAGTCTAAATCAAGACATTTACACCTAAAAAATATTAACAGGAGGCAGCTGATTTTTGAGGCTACACTTGTAGATAATAAGCTAGTCTTCCTGCATCTTCCATTCTAACTGAAATTAAAAAATACTCCAGAAGTCTATACGCTGAAATATGAAATCTTGATTAGTTTCTTAACTGTTACTTTTAAAAGTTTGCAAATAAGTAAAGATGAGCAGATAATTATATATAAATCTATATAAGAAATGTTCCTAGACTGGCAAAAAAAGAAAAAAAAAGTTCAATTAACAAAAGCTAAACTGATGCAAAAACCACACAGGTCAGGAGAGGTGATTTTCACATGTTATTTACAATATGAAGGAAGATTTTTTTGCTTGACACAGGAGGAAAGTAAGAGTTTAAGGCAAAGAGTGCATTAGAAGGAATGTGAAAATTCTAGGCACAATGCAGAATAAACCAGCAATAATGCTAAAAAGCCCAATAGAGACTGAAAAGAATGTAGAAACAAAAGCAGACAGACAATTATGAGCAAAGTATAGAGAGTTTTGTAGGTATGCCATGGAGCAAGTTAACATGAGTCACAGAATGCCAAAGAAAAGATAAAGAAAATATGCTTGACAGTTAAAAGAACACAGTAGCCCAAATAGATATATTCATTCTCAGGACTATATGAGAAACAATGAGGCAGAAGAAGCTTGTCTACAAAGATGATTAAAAGCTGTCCAAAAAGGGTAGACACTAGTTACAAGGAGAAAAAAAAGCATTGGAGCTTACCAAGAAATTAGAAATGGCAAGGGAAAGATTTATATTTACTCAAAGAATGTGTGTGTAGCAAAAATGAATATGTGAGACACTGCCAGAACAGACAGAGTAAGAAAACAGGTTATGGAAAGACTCAAAGAGCATTCAGACAGAATACATTGAAATAACCAGTTATGTCTGGTGCTTCATTTTGAGTCCATTATGTGATCTCATTAGTATTTATTGAGAGAGTTTATAAAACCATGATAATATTGCAGCAAAAAAAAATAGCTTTTTTGTTTGTTGGTTTTCTTATTTCTGAATGACCAGAATGTCCTGTTAAGGTGGTGGGCAACTTCTTATGAATTTTAACAACAATTTGAAAAGTTGGTTTTGACTAGCCCTCTACAGCTGTAGTAGACACTTCAATTACAAACTAATGGAACATAAAGGGATACTAAGAGCTCAGCTTTTTCCCAGAGAAGGGGAAGATCAATTACAAGCCTGGAGAAGATGTCTAATGGGATGTGGCACTCTAAGAGATAATGCAGTGTTCTTGGTCAGCCCATACTGCAGCAGTGTGTTCAGCGTGTAACAAAATGTTCTTAATGGTACTAACCTCTCACAAAGCAGCAAATTTGACTAATGAAGAAATCATGGCAAGTGGGGAGGGAGTAAATTAGGCTATGCCTTCTTTACAAGGCAGAATCAATGATACCTTACAATTTGTTATCTCAAATTGCCTAAGAGCCTCTCTCATGCGGTTGTAGGATGATTATGGCTTTCAGATTAACCCAGAGGATGTAATATTTGAAGTAATTTTAACTCACTTTTACTAGCTAAATTCAATGAAACTATTCAAGAAGCAAAATAAATAATGATTAGCTCCATTAGTCTCAAAGGTAACTTATGAGAATGATTATGATAATGAGATAATTTTATTCACAAACTGTATTGCCAGGTTTGTAGAATAAATGGATAAAGCCAACTAAAAAAAATGTATTAGACTAGTGCTCATCAGGGTAGCAAATGTTTGGGACAGTGAATCACAGTAAGGCTTGTGATCAAAATACCTTGAAATTATATTACATTACACTTTAAAAGTTCTCATTGAAATTTTAGATAATAGAAGTTATAAAAAATATTTCAAGTATGAATTATTATTGTCTGTTGTATAGTTCTAAGATACATGACAATACAAGTCCTGCACTCAGATAAAAGTGTAGAAATAAATTTTTTATAATTGCAATTTTTCCAACTTCTAGCATACAGTGTTGACAAAAAGACTTCTAACTTCTTCCAGCTTTATGCTAGTTACAAAAAACAGTGTCTTTCTTCAATAGAAGACCAAAGACAAAGTGACAAAATCAAATAAAACCTCTTAAGACAAAATGTAATTGAAAATTTCTGAAGTTATTTTGATTTATTTAAAATAATTCCTGAAATAATATATTTTTTCCTATGTGTGTCTATTGACATTGTTCCAAAATGTTTTAAAAATATAATCTTTCCTTAATCCAACCTCCCATCCTATTTGATGAAAACACCAAGTCCAAAGTTAAACTATACTAAAGATTTTTGGTGAAGTCACTCAGAGTTATTACTCGCAAGTTATATTTATCCAGCATTTATTTGTGCAGAAACATATCAGCAGCAAAGTCTTCCATGAACTGGGAAGAAGGGCAAATAATGGAAATTGTTCTTCTAAGGGATTTTCATCAGAAGATTTATCTTTGAATCTTTGCAAAATGACTTAAAGGATCTACATGGATTTAACACAGTGCCAGACTACTTGAATTTGTACCTAGCTGGATCATCTTGACCATTGCCTACAGATCTTCTGTTATTAAAAACAAGTCCTTTTCTTTATCTAGTCCCAAATGTAAGCAATATTATATAGATTACTTCATAATACTAGTGCTTTTCAGTCTCTGAGCGAGCTAGGGAAATGAACTGCATGTATGCTTTGATGACAAGCAATCAAATGTTTTAGATTTCATACAGAGAGCTGTGAAAGAGTCCAATAGTTCAAAATCATAGAAATATCTTCCTGGAATCTGGCATACTCATTTAAATGTGGCTTATCGAATGATAATCTGCGCTCTCAATCTAGAAGCCAGGGAGGTAATTTAATGTACATTCCTTGGCTGCCTCCAAATATAGAAGTTAAGTTGGACAAACACAAGATATGTTATGGAAACAATATGGAAGGAATAGTTACTACCTGATCTGGTACCACATTCCTAAACTTCTCATTAATACGTGAAAGCAAAAAATTAAAATGTTTGCCATTCATTTTTGTTGTGTAATACCTGTAATTAGGAAAATATAAACATAACATGACAACTTTAAAGAGATGATAAGACAAAGTTGTACACAGCAACAGATGCTTATCTATAATATCATTTGGAAGAAAGATCAGATTTTTTTTCCATAGTGGCATAGCAATTAAAACTCCAACTCATCCATGGCTGGAGTTCCCAGAAGATACTTCTATGCAGAATTGACAATCACAACAAAAGTAGCTTATTTTCTGTTAATAAGAAAATATAGATCAATGGCCATTCATGCAATGTGCAATAAGGAATAATAATATGTCCTAAATTGTTATTCTAACAGTTAAGATGGATTATCTGTTTTGGGGTGGCACATTTGAAGAAGGTGGGTTGAGTTTTTTACTGGTTTTTATTTCATTTTTTAACTAGTATTGCACTGCTGTCTAAAATTCTAAACTCGAACTACAAATATTTGCTGACCTCTATGAAATATCTTTATCATTGTGTTCTGGTTCTAGTGGTCAAGGTCCACTTCATCTGCTTTTTACCTTTTAAAAATTATTTTCCTATCTAAGTGGCATCAAGTATTACCATAGAATCATAGAACCATTAAGGTTGGAAAAGACCTCTAAAATCATTAAGTACAACGTTTGACCAACCACCATGTCAACTAAAGCATAGCACTAAGTGCCATATCCAGTAATTTTCTGAACACTTACAGGAAGAATGATGACTCCACCATCTCCCTAGGCGGTGTTTTCCAATGCTTAACTACACCTTCTGCGAAAAATATTCTTCCTGATGTCCAACCTGAACCTCCCCTGTCACTGCTTGAGGCCATTTCCTTCTGTTCTGATGCTAGCTGGCTCACTCACCTGGCTACAGCCTTCTTTCAGGGAGTGAACAGAGCAATAATTTCTCTCCTGAGCCTCCTTTTCTCCAGGCTAAACAACCCCAGCTCCCTCAGCTCCAGACCCTTCCCCAGCCTTGTTGCCATTTTCTGGGCATTCTCCAGCACCTCAGTGTCTTCCTTGCAGTCATGGGCCCAGAACCTGACACAGAACT
>VXBI01008774.1:508845-566251 GCA_013397375.1 Toxostoma redivivum | reverse complement strand
ATCTGCTTTTTACCTTTTAAAAATTATTTTCCTATCTAAGTGGCATCAAGTATTACCATAGAATCATAGAACCATTAAGGTTGGAAAAGACCTCTAAAATCATTAAGTACAACGTTTGACCAACCACCATGTCAACTAAAGCATAGCACTAAGTGCCATATCCAGTAATTTTCTGAACACTTACAGGAAGAATGATGACTCCACCATCTCCCTAGGCGGTGTTTTCCAATGCTTAACTACACCTTCTGCGAAAAATATTCTTCCTGATGTCCAACCTGAACCTCCCCTGTCACTGCTTGAGGCCATTTCCTTCTGTTCTGATGCTAGCTGGCTCACTCACCTGGCTACAGCCTTCTTTCAGGGAGTGAACAGAGCAATAATTTCTCTCCTGAGCCTCCTTTTCTCCAGGCTAAACAACCCCAGCTCCCTCAGCTCCAGACCCTTCCCCAGCCTTGTTGCCATTTTCTGGGCATTCTCCAGCACCTCAGTGTCTTCCTTGCAGTCATGGGCCCAGAACCTGACACAGAACTCGAGCTGTGGCCTCACCAGTGCCAAGTACAGAAGGACAATCCCTGCCCTGGTCCTGCTGGCCACACTATTGTTGATCCAGGCCAGGATATCTTTGGTCTTCTTGGCCACCTGAGCACACGCTTGCTCATGTTCAGCCACTGTCACCAGCGTCCCCAGATCCTCTTCCTTTGGGCTGCTCTCCAGCCACTGTTCCTAAACTTGCTGTGCTGCCTGGAGTTGTTGTGATCCAAGTGCAGGACCCAGTACTTCACCTTGTAGAACCTCATATAATTGTCCTTGGCCCATCAATCCAGCCTGTCTGGATCCCTCTGCAGAGCCTTCCTGCCCTCCAGCAGATCAACTCAGCGTCATCTGCAAATTTACTGAGGGTGGCTTCGATTCTTCCCCCCTTGCCCCCACCCCCGATCATTGATTAAGAGATTGAACAGGTCCAGCCCCAATACTGAGCTCTGGGGAGCCCCACTAGCAACCAGTTGCCAACGGGATGGAGCAGCATTCACTACTGTTCTGTGGGCCTGGCCATCCAGCCAGTTTTTAATCCAGCCAAGAGTGTACCTGTCCAAGCCAGCTTCTCCAGGAGAATGCTGTGGAAGGAAGTATCAAAGGCTTTACTGAAGCCCAGGTAGACAACATCCACAACCTTTCCCTCATCCAGCAGGTGAGTCACCGCTCATAAAATGAGATCAGATTGGTCAAAGCAGGACCTGCTTTTTCTAAACCCATGTTGGCTGGGCCTGATCCACTGACAAAAGAATTTTTTTCTGGGGAGGAAAAGGTTAAACAAGAAGTAATACACCAGTGTAGGAGAGACAAGATTTCAGCCATCTTAAAAGAAAAAGAATTTAACTGAGAGGCTAATATAAAATCCACAGGATGAGGGAAATTCCAACTTAAGCAAGAAATTTGGCACTATTGTGCCAAGACATCTTTACAAACCTAAGACTTATGAATCACAGCCACTTAAGCACAGTGAGGTGCAATAATGTCTGCTGTATTTAGATTTTGAATTAAAATTTCTATAGAATATTATGCACCCAGGTTAACAGGAATATTTCTGACGTTATGCCAGTTTTACTTGGCTGCAAATTTTCTGGTTTCTTGCCCACACTTTTTTGTTATCTTACAGTATTGTAAAAATAGTTGAGGAAGACACAGCATACATTTCGTATCATTAATACGCAGGCCACAACTTTTTTTAACTACATAAACAAGCAGAATAACAGAATTGGATTATAAATAAATAAAGTGGACTATTAATAAATAACAGAAGTGGATTAGGGCATACAGGCCTTAAGGTCATTAGTTGCTGGGACTGGTCTGCTGCAATATAAGCCTTGCCTGAATCACTCCATATTATAAGGCTATGCTACTTTAAGCTCTCTCTCCCTTGCAATACAAACCACAGTATTCAGTGCACTTGCTAGTATTTTCCATATTCTTTTCTTTACTGAGAAGATATGTGGGCAGAGGTAAGATACTTCTCAGTTACTTCTACATATCTAGAGTTTAACTTCGTACTTCAGCAAGTCACTCTAGCTTTTGTGTCTAGGCAATGTAGAACTGTAAGTGCTTTTACAGTAAGACTCAAATAGCCTGTTCTTGAATTATGCTTTAAGAGGAAATTTTTTTCCATTAAACAATGAAGATGACTAATTCAGATGTGGACTTCTATAATTATCAAACAGATACCATCACTGTTGCACTCGTAGAAGACAAATGTTCTATATGGAAGATAAAGAGGAATAAATTTCCACAGTTGAGTATATTAAGGATCAAAGCTGTACAGGGCTGTCCAGTCCAGGTTCCAACCCAGCAGACATCTTGACAATATTAAAGATCAACTGTATAACTCTCTGAAAGCAAACTGATTTAACACTTTGTATTTGTGAATCTCAGGTCTAAGGCAAAGGACTTTGACAGCATATGGAACCAGAAAACATATTCTGACAGCTAGTTTGTTCCAAGAAGATCCATCTATACTTTATCATTACCTGCAAGTAATGAGATCCTTACACAGAATGATCAATAGCATATAAAAGATGTTTGGGATTATACTGCAATGTCAACATAAAAGCTATAGGTTTGATGTGAAGAGCTTATAATTTATTTGTATCTAGAATCTTTAGAGTTGTCACTGTGCATTTTCTCAAAGCTTAAAATTTTGCTTCTAAGTCAGATGTGTAAGCAAATATAACACTGAAAATTGCTTCTTTATACCTTATAATTCCCACTTCTAAGTTGCTGCTGGTTACTTACTTTCTGGTGGGTATGAATGTTTATCACAAACAAAATTATTTTCTTGTTAGCATACTTCAACTACTTTCTTGTACTTAGCATACTTCAACTACTTTAAAATAGAAAGCTAAAATGGGAACAGTTTTAATTATAACACTGAAGACCTGGAAATCCAAAAGAACAGGAACAGTATTGCTAAAACTAAATCCTACAACTTTCCATATGCAGTATCACTAAGTACGAGATAAATGAACCTCATTTCAGTGGAGATGAAGGCAATAGGATGGTAACTTCTGTGGGAACATTAAAAGACAATGTTGACATCTACTTATTCAGATGAATTTTAATCTACTTTTGAATATTAGAAGGAATATAATCTCTCTTGTAATTCCTGCTTCAGTAGGGTTAAACTCAAAGCAATTGCCTAAGAATGTGAATTGTCTCTCCCTAGTTACACTGAAATTGCTAAAAGTAACCTAGCATGAGCTGTACCACACAGAGATCTAGGAAAGATATTGGCAGCCGAATAGGTCTGGTTACAGATTCCTGATCTAGAGCTGCCTAGCCCCAGGATAAGGTGTATCCACTCCAATTTAAATGCTGAAAAGTCCCTCTTTTCTACCAGACCTTCAAAAACACCCCGATTTATTCTCACCACTTTCAGAGGATGTACCTGATGGAAAACAACTATATATGCAGAGATTCTTTTCACATGGATAATATCTGATCATGGATCATGTTTTTAGTATAAGATCCGAGCTTTAAGATTAAATATAAAAAGACTTGTTTTGATTGATAATTTCTATTATCAATTTCCATTAATAATTTCCTTACTGACCAAGGAAGGACTGATTGTCAGTGTGCTGTATGAGAAAGAATAGTCAGTCAGCTTGATAACCTTTTTACTGAAAAGGGATGGAGTGACATATTTTCAGTCACATTTTTTGGTACTGGAAACTATGTTTTCTGTTCATGTGAAAAAAACGCCTGTGATTTTAATGACTGACAGAGAAATCCATATAGGCAACTTATATATGCAGGTTATTTTTGTACTTGATGTAATAGTCAGAAAGACAAAAAAAAATCTAGATGAGGTAGTGTCAAGAGGAGAAAATTTGAAACTATAAAAACATTGAGCAAAAGTTTTTTCAATTTTTTTTTAAACTAGAAATGTATTTTGAGAATATTCCAAGCATTACATTAAAAAGCTCAACAACCATACATCATATTGAATAATCTGAACAAAGTGAACATAAACATATCCAAGAAATCCATTAGAACTACAACAAAAATAGGATAGCAAATTTGATATGCTCAATCAGACATCTATGACTGGATTAATTATTAACATAAAACAGACAGTAGATGGAGAAAAGAAGATATAACCTAACAAGTTCTATTCATTGGAAAATTATACAGAGGCCAAAAAATGGAATATATATATAGAGAACCTCAGCTGCACACCAGATACTCATTACTTTTTTTTTTAAATAAGGTAACATGGCAGCACCATGGAAAGCTATGAAGATTTCAATATAATAAGTTTAATTTCTTATCCATATACTCTCAATTCCACAAAGCATGGTTTCCTGATTACCTGTCTTTTTGTTGCCTACCCCTTTTAATAATTTTTAAACTATAGATCATTTTTGTCATATTTCGTCTCAGTCATAGGCGTGGTATTTAAAGTAGAAAAAAATACACAGAAAAAAACTTTGCCAACATATATCTGTAGCCTGATTTTTTCCCTTCAAAGAGCAAAACATCTTTCAATATTTTCAACACTTAGCAGTTTTGCAAAGTTATGCAGAAAAGTGTAGCATGTGATACAAAATATAAGTAAATAAGGGTGCATTTTCTAAAGACCATTTAGGTCTTTATTAAGTCCTTTTGTCAGCTAGGGTCTTAAATGTTTAAATATTTCTTGTACTATCAGTTTTGACTAATATGTTTATTAATATATTCCAGCAACACTTCTATTAGCATATCATATTAACAATTAATGATTCTAAGAAAGGCTCATTGACATTAGAGGTATCTGAGAAGAACCAGAATACAATTGGATGAGAAACTTTATTTATTATCACAGTAAATACATAATTTCAAAACTTTAATGATTTACTTTCATATATATCAAATTGTTGTTTTCATAAATAGTTCTTGCATAATTCAAAAATTTTAACCTAAGATTTTCCCATGAAAAAAATACAAGAAGCACAAAATGCAGAGATACAAATTCCACATCTAGAAAAAGAGATACATGCACAGGAAGAAATAAAATTTCTGTTTACCATAGCTGTCAAATATTCAACTTCAAAATCCAGTAAAATGGTTTTTAAAAGCTAAATATTTTGATTTAAACTGAGATGTTTTTTACTGAATCACACTCCACTTTTATTCAAATTAATGTTTAATGATGTACAAGCAAAGTTTTTAATAGAGAAACACTATTTTAAGAATGGAAAAATTACATCAATATAACCATTATTTTAAGTGTTGACTTACCTAAACTTTTATTACTGCATTTTTTGGGTTTCATTTTATGGGCCCTCTTCAGCATTAGCTGTGCAGTAGAAATATCCTTGAAACCCCTAAGGGAAGAAAATAACTTACTAAATATTTCATATGTATTATGTTACACCAGCTGCATATTATTGTATAATACAGTTCTTGAAAAAGAATACTGGTGTGTAGTACTGATTCATAGTATGAAACTTTCTGAGTTACAGAGATAGCTGCAATTCTTATCTTAACATTACATTATTGTAACTTATTAAGATAGTTTCCCAGACACTTACAAAAATAATTACAAAAATTTTTGCTTTGGTAGAAAACAGAGATTCTTCAAACATGGAACTTAAAAAAAGCAAGCAACAACAGCCAACTATACTATACCTATTCTTGGAAGTCACTAAAAAGAGCTTAACATACCATTCTTCTGATATTTTCTCTTCTTTTTCAGACATAAATAAAAATTCCTTTTTTTCTTTCCAGTTAGAAAGCTGTGACATTGTTTCTTTCCCTGACCTGGAAACAAAGTATAAGAGCAGTAATGAAAGGTAAGTAAATAAGAAAGGGTCTGGGGTTACATTATTTTGCAGCTTTTGTTATTCTGCAACTTGTTTGTGCCTTTTAAAGGTAATTTTGAAGCTTGGAAATGATAAAAAAAAAATCCATTTTAATACTCTATGAAGGTTTTATCTTGGAGAGTAATAAATGTCTGCCATCAATTTGAAGTGTTTACATTTCAATTACTTGAGGCATATTTCAGTCCCTTCACAGAATGCAGCTGCTCAAGAAATCCTTTTTAATCTTTATCTAGTCTTAAAGATCTCTATTTCAACATCTATTTTATAACATATATGAAAAAATAGAAGTTTTATGATTTATACTCAAACCTAAATAAATAAAACTACATATATATTCTTATATTCCTAATTATGGTAGTCAATGAAAAGTAACAACGGCAAATAATATGTAATATTTAGGAAGCAAATACATTTTAACTCCAGTAATATCACATTAACCAAAGGTAGCAAAAGCATCAGAAAATAGCCTCTTCTTCACCTTTTTATTTTTGTCAAATTCAAATGAACTAAATACAATTTAAAACAATATCATTTAACTTACCTGCTATGAAAACGGATTTTTTCTGCTGAGTATGAATGTGGTCTGTTAGCACACTGCCAAACTTCTTGTGGTGCTAATGGCAAACTATTTGAATGTCCTCTGGAATCTGAAGGCCTAGAAGACTTCCAAGAGAAAGAAAAGGAATGCAGCTAATTGTCCCAGTAAATTCGAGTTTAAAATGTGCAGGAAAACCTACACCAGGTTTTGCAGAGTTTATCACTATAAATGAAAGGATTCTTAATGGTGATATGCCCATTACAGACCTTACTTTCAACTAACTGATTAGGACAAAGAGGTGACTTTAGTTACACTTAACATCCCCAAATATAATAAATTGTATATTTATAAGAGTCCCTTCTCCTAATTGTAGGAAACAAAACATTAGTAATATTATGCTTGCAATAAGAATACAAAACCCTACAAACACAAAAAGCCAAAACTTCAAAGTTTATCAAATATCTAGCAGACATTACAGTTCAATGACCTTCAGCTGTTTTGAAAGCATTCAGCTGTTGTCATATAATGCAGATCTTAGTATTTTTAAAGTAGTTTGTCAACTAGCAATTTTTAATCCATTGCCAAATGTGCAGATGAAGCACATCATCTTTTTTTCTGCTACTGTGAAGTAAAGTGTTGAAATAAATCCAAAATAAAGAAAAAAAAGAAGCAAATGAAAGAAAATCTAAAAGAAAAATTACATCTGGAGATGAGGAGGAAGTCTGAGACTTCTAAAAGTAATTGTGTTTTTAAGTCACTAAATTGTAGTATTAATCACCCCAGAGTAGCATATCCTTAAGGAATGAATAAAGACTGAAGACTAAGTTGTTTCTGTGACATGTTACCTTTGGCCAGTGCAGCTGGTTTGAGAGCAGGAGTGTTTTTGAAGGGAAACGGGTGGAATCAAGAGTTAGCCATTCCTTCTCTAATGCAGCCTGCATGAATGAGCAAAGTCAAACAGTATACTGATAAAATCAGTTTAGTTTTCATAACTCTTGCAAAGTCTCTTTTAAATTGTCCTACATACTTCTTACATCTTTTCAAGTTGTATATCAGAACTGCCACCTGCAGAGCAACCACACTCAAAGCACCTTTGGAGGTGCTGTACTGTTTTATTTTAAACAAATCAGATCAACAGTACTTGTGGGTTGTGGAGGTTCTTTTTGGGTTTTGGTTTTGCATAAGATGCAACCCTTCTTTCTCAAATTCCTGTATTTTATTCCAACATTTTTAGTAAACCCAAGTTATTATAAAAGACTGCCAAACTTCGAAAAAATACAGACCTAAAATAAATAAAGGCATAAAGAACATGAAGAGCTTTGTGTGCTTTTTTTTGACTAAGAGTATTTTATCTCCAGATGTAGGTGCCTGATTCTGTCAAACTTGTTTTTGTTGAACTGAATTGGTGAGTAATTGTCACTGAAATTTGGGATTTAAAAAGTAAATTCTATATAACGCTATATGCTTCAGTTACACAGTTTTATTTCTGATGTAATGGATTAAATGGGAAGCTAAAATAATGGTTGGAATAAAGAAGGGTGAGAGAATTAGTTACAAACTGGTGTCCTTAGCATTTTAAGGCAGAATTCAGTTTTCTTTCATAAAAACAAGCTCTAGACTTTGTTTCAAACCTAACCTGTATATGACTTGTTTTTCTTCTAAGTCCTTAAGGCTTTTTACCACATCTTTTCAATATATTCTGGTAAGAGAGAGAATCAAATCACTACCACACAGTAAGTAAACATCACTGAAGAATTTGGCTTGACTTACAAGGCTCAGTCATTCAGGTTCTTCTCACTTCAACAGTAAAGAGCCTCGGTTCATTCTTTTGAAAATGTCTGCTTTATAAAACTGGATTATCTTTCTCCCACTCGTAAAATATTTAAGATTGTACTGATTTCTGACCCTGAGAAATGATCCTAAGTCTGGATGTCTTACCGTGTAGTTTGTGTAAACAGAACTTTGTATGGCCTTAGATTGGTAAACAAGATCTTCCAAGGCCTTTGAAATTCTGAGAGACAAAAGAATCATATTCCAGGTATTTTGAAAGGCTAGTTCAGGTTCTGGTCACACAGTTTGGTGGCTCTAAGACCACTCTTTTGCTTCTATTCCGACCAAACTTTGAAAAATAATGTTTGATTTTATTTTCATGTCTTAAAAGGGATAAATTCCTACATCTGATTGATTCCATGCTTGTGAAATACCCTGTTATTTGATTACAATATGTTTTGGGTTTCATTCCTGTATTTAATATATCTGTAAAAATTCTATGCTCTTATTATTAACAGATAACCACTCTTCCCCTCCTCAACATTTCAATTCATGCTAAATATATAACATTATCCATTTTATCATACCTCCTCTCTTGGGTAGTTGTATATGTTAAGAAATCTAGGTAAATAAACTGCAGAGGCATGCAACAAATAAAATGTATCACTTTCTTTAACTTTTACAGTTATCCACAATCCACTAATTTATCTCTCCTCAGTGATGTGACTATTCTTATGCTGATCACCACTGAGTGGTTGATTCACACAATTTTCATTAAAAAAAATCCATTCCAGATAGCAGACTGTAGCAAATCAAATCCCAAAGATGATCAATTGAATATGTGACATTGGTACGATTTGAACAAAGAAAACTGACAAGTTTGTATCGTAGCAGAGACAAAGCTACAGCAATTCAAGTTCTACAATTGCCTGGGTGCTATGGGCAGAATGGTCAAAAGGGAAAAGCTATGAAAAAGGTACAACATCTGACTGAAAACTTCCAGCATAAATAGGTATTATTCCTCCTTCTGCTCTTCAAATTTACTTGTCAACTGCACTATGCAAATAATAATTTTTCAAATAAGAATTTTTCACTTACTTTTCAAGGCTAGGCATACAATCTGGTCAATAGTGTTGGTATATGCAGGTATTTGAAAATAGCAAATTTTAGAAATTTTTCTTCCTCCTGTCTTTGCAAAAGAATCAATACAGCTGGGAGAGAGGTAGATTTCCACTTCTTGTACAATTTAAATGCCAGTCAACTTAATCAGTATGTACAATGATGTGTCCATTATTTACCTGAGTACTTAAATATCTTACAATAGCAGTGAATATTATCCAAGCTCTAATATCAGATTTCAGGCTAAGCCTCCATGCTGGATAGTTGAAGTTTTACCTCTCTGATGAAATAGTTTGTAAAAGAAAACAAACTAACAAAATCAAACAAACAAACAAACAAAAAAATCAAAACAGGACAAAAATCCCCATGAGAAATAGCAATCCAAAGGTGTAGCAAATTTTTTGGAACAAGAATCACTTAGCAGTACACTGATTGAATCCTTTTGCTTTATAGTTGTATCTTAACCCAATTAAAGTTCTTTACTATTAATATTTATGTTGAAATTTTTCTTGCTAATATTTTCCTAGCCCAGTGTTTGCCATTTATTAACTTAGTACTACTAGTGGTTTTATTTCTTTTGTAGCTTATAAAATGTATTTTAGTGTTCTAAGTGTTGAAAAGAAATATCGCTAAAAACAAAAAAATATGAATCAAAGGTATAAATATGCGCAACAATAAAAAAAGACAACTGATTTACCATTAAGTACCTCTTTTAAGCCTATGAATGTACAGCATATCATAAAAATATACCACACTGATATTTGCTTTGTCCACAAAAATAAACACATAATTGATTTCCAAACACTCCTTTCCACTATGTTTTCCCTGGACATTTTCACGGCACTAAGCTCAAGGAAATTCTGTCTACACCTTCCCTATAAACAGTCCTAATGGGAAGTTTATCACAGATTTACCAACACCTCAGGCTTAAAACTAGATCTGTTTGTTCTGATATTGTTCACTAAGATTAAAAAACAACAATCCGAGATGAATTACAAAGCAATTTAAATGACAGTTTTCCATTGTATGGTTTACACAAACAGTAAAGTTGTGCTATATTTGTATTTCTAAAGCCAAATTAAGTAATTTCCTAAATACTGAAGTATATATACAATATATACACATGTGTAAATCACATACAGTTGATTTTACACATATTAGTTCATCTAAAGATATCTTTTATGCTTTTGTATCTGCCATACTTTATTTCCAGTGTTTGTTTCAAAAAGTCTTCATTAATAACTTTCAAGTTTCAAATTTCACAAACACACTAAACATACATAGGCCTTTCTAATTCTTGTTGCACCTGTTTTTTTGTTAACTCATTTGAAACAAATATTTTATTTTTTAAACACAATACAATTATCCATGATATCACTCTTCAGGTAAAAGGAGGTGTAAATCTATTAGAGTTTTCTTTCTGAATTTTAATAATGAAACTTTCATATTATTAGCTATTTCCACTTATCCATTAGGATCAAGAGCTTTTTATCCTGATTCACAGGGCATTCTTTATCCTTTGAGACACTACTACTACAGGGTTCCTCCTTTGATTCTGCAACTAATTAACAAACTCTGGAGACTTAAGAAATTTTTTTTTTTTGACATATTATATATAGTCTTTTTCATTTTGCTCCTCCTTCATTTTTCAAGTATTTACTCAACTACTTCCTTTGCAAAATGTAATAACCATTTACACCAAGAATTGAACTTCTGTGGTCTCAGAAACAGAATTCAATCCTACAAGGAGCAAAGTCAGTGAGAATGGTTCTGCTAACTAATTGGGTCTGAATGAGCTGCTGAAAAGCCTTAGTTGCAAACATTATTTACACAATCTAATCATAGGCATTTTTATATGCTCTGGATTATATTCTGGAGCTAAATAATCTTTTATAATATATCATAACTATACATGTAATTAGGGATGTTCTGAGTCATATTTACACCATGAACAAAAAATAGTTCTCAGAACAGTGTCAAACTTATGCTCAGCTTTGAAGAGCTTCTACAAATAACTGTCCAAACTGTGAATAATGCCATCACATATTGCCTTTTATCTCTCTGAGATCAAGGAAGATCACAAGAGCATAATCGAAACCAAACCAATTCCTGAGACTGTACTATGGTTTGAAGCAGAGGATGCAAAAAGGCATTAACATTACAGGCTGTAAAGAAAGACCAGCATTTGACACCTAACTGTTCTGGTCAGAGCAAATATCTACCTACATCAGTACTCTGCTTCCAGAAGAGTTCAGTAGCACTTGCTTATGGAAAGAATGCAAAAAGCTGGACACGAAGAAGACAATCCTTCCTTTAGTACATTCTTTCAGATCTTGGAAACTGGTGGTTTAAGGACTTTCTGCTAAAATCTAGCGAAATATTCCTCACCCTAAAACAGTAACCTAATTTCTAATGACAAATGTAACTATGTAGTCAGCATGTTTGCCATGTCATCTCTATGTCAATCTAGAAAGAATGCCAGTCATGTATATGACCTATAGGATGTAATTGCTGAAGTGCTGTAGATTAACTCCAAAAGGACATCATGTTTGATGCCACGGGAGCTGAAACTACCCCAGGTTTCCAAGTGTGCTGGACCTCAGAATCACCACCTAAGAGAACAGGGAAACTATCTTTGAAAATCAGAGAAAACTATCTTATTATACCTCTTTTCTTTCTTCTTTCATCTCCTCATTGACTCACTCACTGTTTTCAGGACAGCAACGGTTTAGTCAGAAAAAAAACTATTGATAATTAAGTAGTGTATTTATTTCCATGGTATTTTAAGATAAAAACAACTAAATTACCCAACAATATAGACAAGGAGAAGAAAGTTAACATCTGAAACACATCTTGAACTAAGAGTAATGACTGGGTCCTGATCATTACAATCTAACTGGAATAATGGCAAGGGAAAAAGAAAAAGGATCTTCTATTAGAAACAGTTATTTCCACATTAGAATTTCATAGAAATAGTGCGCGGAATCCTCTGCTTTAAAAAAAGATTCACCCTTCATCTGGTTCACCTGCCTGGTTTTATCCAACATGTTTTTCTATCCTTCTGCTCCCCTCTGAGGTAGGCCATTAGCGTCATCCTTAGGAGGAATGACCCTCTTCCAACCAGATGTTACAAAGTATCTGCCCTCTACACATTCAAATTTGTTTTCAATAAGAATACTGTGTAATTAGAGTAAACAAATAAATGAAGAAGAATCAATCTTTACATTAATCTTCTCTAGAGAATACAAATTTGAATAAAGTTCTTCAGGCTGGTGATGTCCTTAACTTCTAGTTTTTAGTGAGTATATTTAAATAGTGCAGTTAAAGTCTTGTTCATTGAAAGACAATAAAAAAGGTAAAAGCAAAGACAAATGATCATTCTATGAGTATTTTAAATAAGCTTACAAAAATTCTTTTGGGGCAATACATTCCACATGAAGAGCTACTTTTCCTGATGTTAAACATCCTGTAGGATAGATACTTGCTTAGACTGGGAGGAGGCGTGGTGAGGCAGAAGGATCTAATGCTGAAGGTTAATCCTCTGGATACTCACAGCCAACCCACTGAACTGTCTTTCATCTGGCAGAAAGCTGTAAGTTTTTCTCTTGGTTCCTGGCAAACATATTTCACTCTGTAGGATATTTCATTTAAACATCATGCTAGTCCTGGAAAACGTATTTAATTTCTTTCTAAACTAAACTTATTTCTGCCAAGGCCTGAGTATTTGCTAGGAATTTCTTCTCTTAAATCCTAAATAAGTTTTTAAAAATTTCTTAAGAAATCTCGAACTTTTAGCTCTTATAGCTGAAACAGAAGAACCAGATCACTTTTCTATGCTCTTTTGTATATTGTTGATAGACTGTGATTGAAAACTTCCTTTGAAACTAAAGATCTGAATATATTTGTGTATTTAGCCTTTTCTTTCATCCAGTCCTTTGAGGAATCAGATTACTCTATGGACTAGTTTTTCTGTGAAACTCAAGTTCATGTGTAAAGCTTAGTTCAGTGTTAGGAAACTGAACATCAGTTCAAATCCAGACTTCAGAAATAGCTTCCAAAGCTAAGAAAGTGTCAGATACGAACATCCTCAACTGAATCTTCTATTAGCTGCAATATTATTCCACTTACAGTACTACAAAAATTCAGTCTAAACACTCCCATATGTAAATGCATTTAACAACATTATAAAAAAATTGTAAAATCTTTTTAATTAGATAGCTTAGAGAATACACATTTTACAGAAAATATGCATCTGAACTTCAAGCAGTAGGACAAACAGTCCTTTTCTCTGAGTTTGTCTTCCAGTATTTTTCACATATTTTATGTGCTGAAGATAAATAGGTTAGCACCCTATTAAAGATTGTTTTAACCTTTGGCAATGCTTCTCTTTCAACCTCGTCTTTATATAAAACAATATATATACATTAGAAATCTGGGTACAGCTGCATTCTTGCAACTGCTAAAACCAAACATAGTTTCAAGCCTAAAAAAGTAGTGAGTATCACATGAATTCCAGGGAAACATTGCAATGATTAATTGACCTCAGGAGATTTTATAGACTTAGAAAAACTGGTTAATTACTAGAGCACATACTTGTAGGAAATTGATGGTTACTTAAAAAATCACATTCTGTTAACAAAAATATTAAAGAAAATTTTATTGTAGAATGTATTCTCCAAATGTAATTTTTCCTAACGTTTTAGTAAGCTTGAAAAATAGCTGTTCTCTAAAATTCTAATGCATATATATATATATATTTACATTTAGTACATACACCAATGTGTTTGCTCTATACAAATGCAAAAAAATGAGAACTTATTGTGGAAAATAAATGAACAATGAAAATTTCAAAGACCACAGAAGTTTTTGTTCAAATAAAAGGTTGAATATCTACATACACAATTAACTCTGCAAAAGTCTGAATCTTATTGTAGTTCATGTCCATCATTCATGACCTATGTGACCTAAACTTTTCTAAAAATACATTTTTATCTTACACTGACAGTGTTCAAAGGAAGTTGTGTCCTTTCTTTGAATACAGGAATAAAAAATACAGATGGGTAAATGATAACCTCAACTTTGGAGGTTAGACACAATTCAAGTAAGCATCAGAAATGTATGCTTGAAAAATCTTTTGAGATGTAAACCCCCACCCATCTCAATAAACATCAGTCTCCTGGAACCTTCAAGCCCTCCCCTCAAAACGGATCTAAGACCCCTGATATAGTCGTTCCCCATTAAAATAGCAAGAATCTTCAGGACTTCTCTCTGACTGTGGCATATGACACAAATTTTTGCTGCTCTGTCTCTATAAACCTTTTCCAAGTTTTTCTACTTCCATGAAAACAAAGAAACAAAATTTTCAAGGGGCAATGAGTTAAAAACTTAGGAAAAAAACCAGCCATGGCACTCCTCAACCCTATCTCTTAAATACTGCGCATTCAAAGAATTTTGAAGGAACATAACCCAAAATGTTCTATTCAGCTTAGATAATGAATACTAAAACACAATAGAAAAAGCTGTGCTTCAGCTTGCAGTTTTGTCTAAGGAAGGGAAGTCATGCAGGAGCACAGGGTAATAAAAAATAGACTAGTCGCAAGTTTATAGTCATTTCACCTTTAACATATTTCAAAGTTCAGGTCACATGAAAGATTAGATTCAATTTCAAGACAACTTTTCCTTTTTGCTTAAAAGTCCCTATTTCAGAAACAAGAATAAAAAAAGGATTTGGAAGCTAAAGAGCAAAGAAGGGCTAAGTTATAAACATAGATTTTTTGGAATTTAGGTTAACAAACATCTAATTACACTACAAAATCCTTAATTCTAAAGAGGTACATCTAAATCATCTCTCAGATTCACTTATACTGTCCTCCTTGTATGTATCTAGCACCGTCTCTTCTATTTGAAATAAAATATCCACAAATGAATCTGCAAGTTAAAATTTGTTCATTCAAACCTGCATTCTCAACAGCTTAAATCTTTTAGGACATGTAATGATACTCTTTGGAAAGTAGCTGATTCTTTGGGATCTTTTCCTGGTTTATGAAATGATCAATAGTTACTCCTATATCCATATTAAAAAAAAAAAAAAAAGGTTTTAAGTATTTTTCATACTAAAAAATACTAAAGTGAGTATAGGTCAGTGTTTAGCATTTAGGACTCCTTAGCCCACCCTATTCTAGGACAAACTAGACATAAACGTAAATAGTTTTTAGCTAAATTAAGACTGTGTTATATCATATGAGGTATTTGGGGTTTTTTACCATTCTTTGTTGACACTGTTAGAAACTAAAGCATTGCATTAAATGTCCATTATGACTGCACATCCTCTTCTGTGAGACTGCTTCCTAGAAAGTCAGACCCTAGCCAACAGTATTGCCCATATACTGGACTTTGCACTTGCTCTTGTTGAACATTACGAGGCTCTGGTCAGTCTATCTAGCCTGTGCAGACTGCTCTAAAGAACACCCGGATCCTACAGCATGCCAACCACTGCCCTCAATACAGGGTCATCTGCACACTTGAGATTGCATTCTGTTCCATCACACAGATAGCTTATGAATTTTTTTACTATTTTGGTCCCCCTACCATCCATGACGGGCTCCATTAATTACTGTCCACCAGTAATAATGACTGTGCAATTTTGAAACCACAAAACACAACTATTTGAGCCTGATAGTGCAGTCAATTTGCCAATGATCTTATTGTCTACTTTTCCAGCCCATATCTCACTAAATTTTGGGAATAAGAGTCTGGGAGACCGTCAACAGACTTGCTAAAATAAAGGCATGCAATATGCACTGCACTGCTCTTATTTCATAGTGCCAGTCACCTTGTGACAGAAAACAATGAAGATGATGAGTCCTTGGTAAACCCATGCTAGATTTTCAAAATCACCTTCTTTCTTTTGGGTTTAGAAATAGCTTCTGAATGTATTTACTCCAAGCATTCCCAGAATGTGAGATAATGTTGATGGCTTCTAGTTCCCTGGAACTTCTTCAGTTTTCTGAAGATGAGTGTGATCTCTGTCCTTTTCCAGTCACCAGTAACCTCCCCAGTTGCTGTGATCTTTCAAAGATGATAGAGAGTAAACTCAAAATGATATCAGCCAGCTTGTTCAAACCCCTTGGACTTATCCTATCTATTCCCTTGGACTTGCATATGTTTAGGGGAGTTAAGCTGTGCTGCAATTGGATAACATCTGCTTTCTTCTAAACCCTGAGGATTTCAAGCTCTAGGCAATGAGACGTGCAGAGATTTAAGTGTAGAGGATCACAGAAGCTAACATCTCACATTTCTCTTTGGTTCCTCCATAAGAACTGCAATTTAACTCAATAACAATATTCACTGAATCAATGGCATCTTTTCACAGTGCACAGACGAATCAAATAGGTTAGCTCCAGAAATTTGTAAATAGGGACTACTAAAAGTATTTTTAATGGAAACCAATGTATGTGGACATGCCATATATTAGACATTTCACATACACATTTGTGTATTTTAAACACAACCTATATCTATACCAAAATGTCAGCTTCAAATTTACATAAAAATTAAAGAATTTATGGAAGATATATTCAACTATTAGAGATCCGTAGCTCAGCTTTTAAGAGACTCCAGATAGAGATGTACTCATTGAGAAGAACTTATGACTGTATTATTGCTTCCATTTATAATGATGATTTTAGCTTAGAACAATTTTCCTTTTGAGGCTACAGTAGTGAGTAGAAACTTCAAATAACTAAAGCTTTTTTTTCACTTACATACATTTTTCCATTGCTTGCCTTGCTAATTCAATTTTGATGCTTGTCTCTAGAAATATAAGACTAGGAATTATAATTCATTATTTCACTATTCTTTGGTATGTCATAGAAGTTAAATGCAATTTAGAAAAACACTACACCATTTGCAACATATAGGTTCCAAATTATATCTGTAGTTCCATGCATCACTAATAGTCTTTCCTTTGGGAAGTATTTGTTTGAATCTGGCCCAAGAACTGGATAGAGACAAGTAAAGAAGACAGGTTTTGTTTAAAAATTAACAGCATTTCAGCTGGTAGGAAGAACTGAGATCTCATGGTGGAAGGCCAGAAAGCAATCAGAGCACATCCTGCATGAGCTGTGAAGCTGGAGTTTTAGCGATAGCCTTCAGTAACTGTGGCTGTGTTTTATTTTTTCAGGTACTGACTGCAACAAACTACTTCTAACCCCAGAATATCTGAGACAACTAGAAAAGGAGATAAGCAGCACTGCTGAAAAAGGTAGAAGTTTAATGCATCTGCAGATGGCACAGACTATGAAAGGCATGCAATCCACTAACACAGCAGCTGAAGCAACAGGGACGTGTCAAGTGATTATTGATAAACACTCATGGAAAAAAGAGTGATCCTCCAATATATTCCTTAGGAGAGAGTTTTTTCCTCCTTCTTAAAAGAAGGGTATGGACCTACTGAAATTTTCAACAGACGCTTTTTTGCTTTTCTAAAATACTGTAACTTTATGTGAAATTTGATGGAAAAAGGATCATATTCTTTGCAGCATACAACACAGAATGGCTGGATGCTGATCTGACATTTATAAGCAATTACAGGAGCTAGACATACATAAGAGTGTCAAGGTACAAGAAATGTTATGCGAACCTTCTAATCCATGGGCTACACTTATTTCCTGTCACTAGCCAGAATACAGCAATCACTGTCACAAGTTCACAATCATAAGTTCCAGTCTGAGACAAACCACATTATGGAGGATTATCAGAAAAGAAACCAAAACACATCATATGGGTCTAGTTTGGACATACAATAAGAAAATTAAAGATGGGAGACATGAGGAAATTCTTTTTCTAATTACTGTTTACTTACTAAGAGCACACATGAGCTAGTTCTTACGCTTCCACTCCTCAGAAAAGAAAAAAATGAGAAGAAAGAAAAATAAAACTGCTGTGGAAGACAAGCAAAAATTAGGAATGGCTATGTGCCTAAGTGAGGATATGCAAAAAAAAAAAAAAAAGAAAAGGAAAAAAAGAAAAAAGGAAACTCCTGAACAATAATTTCAAAAGCTGTCAAAAAGACTGGAAAATAAAAAATCTATATAATCAAGCTCAGAAAAAGAACAACACTGTCTCAGGACAACAGTGCTACCTCCCTTGACGAACAAAGCAGTGATGAATTTCTATTTAATTTGGTTGCAGCTTATAAAGTGACTTTCTTTTTGAAAAAGTATGACTAACGTCATTTAAATGAAATTTAAAATGAAGTTTTTAAAATAGAGTACTTACTTGGTGTGCCATGTAATCATCAATACTGATATTTCTCTTTATGAGAATGAGATGTGTCCATATGTTTATTCAGTGCAGGAAAACAGTAATTTATTCAGTGGTCATTGTTCAGGGTGAAGAATAGTCTAAAAACTCATCATATTTAATTTATTCAGCTTTCCGACACCTTGTCAAGTTTAGAATTTTGCATGTGGCTCACATCATATTTACATTTAAGAAAACAATAATACTGATATTTAGATCGTACAGAAGTAAGAGATGTGTCAAGCAAATGTGCTGTCAGATTTCATCCACCAGAGGTAAAGTGAGCTCTGCCTTGTAGATCATTTGCTACATGGATGGACTGCTGATGAAAGGTTGCCTTAAGATCAACCTTCTGGAGCATGTAGGCTGGAATTCTCCGAAGTCCACATGAAAGACGTGAAGATATCACTAAATACCAAGCTCATACTTTGCGAAACATCTGTTGGCCAGACCTTTCATGTCATCTGGGATAGCCTGTTTGACATCACACAATCAGACAGACACAAAACACTACTGCCATCAATTGCCTCTGAATGGCTTCAGCAATGTATGGGAGCTGATATGAATACAAGAAGGTATCAGCAATGGTTTGGGTGAAATGTCTAATATTCATGCTCTTGTTATTTATGCCCATTCCTCTACCCAATCACATGCAATCCATTTTTCATGTGATACGGTGTTTAATTTGTACTAAAAATATACTATTGTTCAATGGGCATAAATGAAGTGAAGATCTTTACCAAAGACTAAGGTTTCCCCCATGCTGTTTCACAGCCTCACCTTCCATGGAACACTGGGTACACTGAGTTTATAATGAAGATATTAAACATCTTTTTTGTGAACACTGATGCCTAATGACTTATTGCACTGCAATATTTACAAATGGTTTAGATAGGCGCTTGCTCAGTAGTGATGTTGAAAAATGTTAGATAACACTGAATAAAATCATAATGACCAAAATCTACATAACAGTATAAGAAAAACCTAAACTACCACAACACAAAATAGTGAACTAGTCAAAAAGCTTTTAGACAAGATTCAAGACACTTGTATCCGTTTCCAATAAGGAAAGGTTTTTCTGCCCTTCTTTCTCATTTCACTCACCCTATACAACACTGAAATCTGCAGTACAAAATGGTATTCAAATATTTTTCTCTTCCTTCAAACCCTAGCATATGGGATCTCTTAGCCCAGCAATATGTACTCCTCCCTACACACTTGTTTGAGACACAACAGATAGCCACTGATACCATGTGTCATTATTTGGCTCTGCTTCAGCACTTTGCTATAAAACACTGAGACCAGAAAGGAAGGAATAGGAAGTATAGACTGTTCCAAGTTTCAGCTGCTTGTTTCTCCAGAAGTAGGAAATCCACATGATTTGGTGTTACCCAACTGCAGAAAATGAAACAGTCACAGACACATGGAACCAACCTAGTACTGAGTAGCTAGTCTGAGCTAGGCAGAGTAGAGTACATGCCCAGTATAGTTAGGCCACACATTTCTCAAAATCATCTCTTCAGCACAGACAACACATACACTTGCAAAAAAACCCAACCAAACAAACAAACAAAAAAAACCCCAACAAATAAAAATAATTCTAGTTACAATGATCAATGTTGAGCATTGAAATATTCATTCACTGAAAAAAATAACCTTCACAGACATAAACACTTTAAATTTATCATATGCACTGCTCTGTAGAAAACAGATGCTGCTGTATTTTTCATCACAAGAAGCTAAGGGCTTGAGTAACTTATTTGACATCAGTCCACAGTTCAACCTTTGAGCCTGCTGTGCAAATTAAAATGTCAGCTCATGGTTCACCTGTCATCATCTGAACCTAAACACTTCCTGAGAATTTCTTCCTAAATCCATGTTTTATTTCATTCCTGATAAACTCAATAATAATTTTGAGGGAAAAAAAAAAAGTGTGGCAAGACTAGAGAGTGATACAGTACAAATCCCTCTGAAATCAGCTGGGCTTCTTTCTCGTGCTTTCTCCATCCCTTCCTTTTCTGCCTGGCCTCAGGAACACCTGCCCAAAAGCAATTGTCTTGTTGACAGAAAGATGGAACAAAATTGTCTGTGTAGTTTTCAGTTAAGCAATTAAATAACCCCAAAACCAAACATGACAGGGTTGTTTGGGCCAGACAGAGAGAAGCAAGAATGGCTCAACTGAATTACTGCGTGTAAAATTCTGGCCTACTGGCTGAGTAATTCAAAACAGGATATTTTCCTTCTTTAATATATGAACAGATACTTCCTTCCTGTGTGAAGAAATAAAACCTTCAACGATCTGCTTTTTATTATTTTAGAAAGAAGCCAGAGATCAGAGAACATCAACTAATGAAACTGTTTTGTATATGTATTTCAAATTAAAATGAAAAAATCCTAAAATTTAAGCCAGATCTCTATGTTTACACACATTACATCACAAGATTCTTGGAACTTCTACATGAAACATTTTGCATGCTCTTAAAGAAAGCAGTAATTCTGAAAATATACCTTAAAATAGTTGCTAAAAGGGAGAAGAAAAAAATAAAATTACCCTAAGTCATCACCTCATTGGTAATAATTTCTTAGAAAGCCCCAGCTATTTTCTATGGACAGGAGTTGGCAAAAGAATCCTGGTATCAGATGACCAAAGATTGATCAGGTATAAATTGCACTGCACCAACCAACAGCATACTTGGTTTCATAACTCCATGATCCATACAAACATCTAATTATAAATGAGACCTAGTCCTGGCAGTAGAAGGGCTGTTGCATCAATCTCCTTTGTAACATTACAGTGGAATATTGATAAATGGCTCTTGCAAAGACACAGCAGCTGAATAAGCACATTCAGAGACAAGGGTTCATGAAAAAAATCTTAGTTATATCCTCTTAGGTCTCAAAAGGCCACATTGCTGTTAGTTTTCTTTGCTTTACCTGAAAGCCCTAAAAAAATAAAAGAAAAAAAAAAAGGCAGCCAATGAATGTGAACAATTAGAGAAAGCAGTTCTCCAGACAAGTACATAGGTGACTCATCAACAGCTGCCTTACTATTTAATACGCATACTGGGTCTAGAACTTCCCATATAGATTGTTTTTTGAGGCTAAAAAGAAAAAAAAAAATCTTTAAAGATTCTTTTCCTTGTTTACTGAATGGCAATATTGAGCCCATAGACATTTCTTATTTATTACCAAACTATAGCTAAATTCAGTTTTGAATGTCATGTTATTCCTCAAATTCTTCTGGAGCCCACTATTATTTCTCAGAATGGAAGCTTTTCATCCAATTTCAATCCTGTTGAAACTGAAAGAGCATTTCTAACTCTATATAACTTGTAAAAATAACTAGTAACAATTTCTGATTATTGAGCATAACAGAGCTTCTAATTGTGGGGTGTGGGTTTTTTTTCTTCTGATTCACCCATATTTCTCTTCATAATTTACTACTGTATTTAAACCTCTGATTTTTTTAGCACAGTACACATAAGATAATAAACCTGCTTCACTTTTTTTTGGGATATGTTGTTCTTACTTGAATATAGCTGACATTCAGTGTCACAGTATTTTCTAAATTGATCTCATTCTATCATGAAAATGAAGAAAATACATGTTAAAATATTACTGAAATTATAATTTGTTACTAAAGTACTAAAAATATAAACACTTTGGAATAAAAGGAGCTGTGTCCTTACTCTCAATTTGATTCCCCTTTAGCAGTAAAAATACATGGTGTTCCATAGTGGGTGTGACATTAATAGCACAATAAGTACCAGAGCATCTCAAAAAGCAGGAAGCAGTTAATCCAAGACAAATACATTTCAAACAGCTATAGATAACAAATGCTTCTTTTTTTCTGGACATCCAATGTGTTAATTCTAGCCTTGGTAGTGCTTTCCATTCTTTTTAATTTCCAACATCTACATGATTGCTTAAAAAGAATTGTGAAGACTTTATGCTAATTTCTGTGCTTACTTCAGAAAATGTGAAAGCATCCACATTTATTTCTTCATATTCATCTTCCACTTCATCACTTTTAACATCTGCAAGAGCGCTGGCCAGTTTCTTTCGCAAAAGAAAACCCTTCCAAAATGCCTAAACAAAAAATTTAAAGCATGTTATACATAGCCATAGATCAAACCCAAATCCAGATTCTCTATGTTATCCCATTAGGAAGATAAAACATCTTGGGCCTTTGTTTAATAGCTCAATGATCTGTTTTTTGAACTTTATGTGACATTTAAAACTACAAGACAAATTAAATGCCAGCATATGTCTAAAGCTTAGAGTACTCAAGAGGCTCTCCACAAGTAAGCAGAAAGGAATCCTGCAACTCCCTCAACTACAAACCTGGGTCAACTAATTAATTATTTGACAATTCCTTCAGGGACTACTATAAACTGAAAGGAAAGGCTACATAAAAAAAACCCTGAGTGCCAACTTTCAAATTATCTAGAATAAAAATACAGATGTACTTAATATCTTATGGTTTACAAGTGGCAATTCTTGGAGACATCTCATGTAATTGACCTGGGTCAGTTAACCTTCTTTAATTAAGATCTTTATTTTTAAAAAAATATACCACTAAGCAAAATCATCTCTAAGAAAAAGGAGAACATTAGGAATTAAAATCCTAGAAAACTAGGAAGGGCGTTAGGAACACATGCCAAGCATAGAATCATGTCCAGCAAAAACACTTCAGAGATCAAAATGAGATAGATGGAATTAAGAAAACTGCATACAAGACAGCAATTTCCCCCCAAATCAGTATTTGACATCATTAGAATTCAAGTTGTTTAAAACACATGCAAAATATTCTGTGTCATAAAAGAAGTGGTGTTGCACACCTTTAATGGCTCTGTAATGAAGGCACTAAAATAGGAAGGGTAAGTCTCATAATCTGTCTTAACATTTAGATTATTAATTTTTAGAAAAATTTTGTCTAACCACATAAATTATTGAAAATGTTATTTTATACATCTTTCCTGATTAATATAAAATGATTGAATGTTTTAGAGCTGCTTTCTTATAATTTCATTGTTGTTATTTTCCTACAGACCTTCATAAGCATTCAGATAAAATACCCTGATATTACTGAGTGATCAAATAATTCATTCAACAAGACAATTAGTTTTTAGAGATTCAAATGTGAAAAGCAATCCTAATGATATATGCAGAAGGTTAAATTGTAAGGCAGCTGCTAACAGAGATGTGTGAAAGCACCAGGTCAGTGCTCAGTCATGATCAAAAAGAAAAATCACATGAAGTAGTTTTTAAGAAACAAAATAAAAACTTCCTTACTGTACAAATTCATTCTATATCTGTCTATTGAATTAAGTTCTTTTTGCTTCTTTAAATAAGATTGTAGCAGATTGTGGCAAAGGTTCAGAGAGGAACTAAAAGATAATTACGGAGAAATGTGAAAAGAGACTAAACAGACTAAAATTTTATTTACAAAAAGTGGATGTAAGGATAGATGTATGTGAGATCTAAAAATAATATGCACAGAAGATAAATACTAAATTACTATTATTTTCATATGCACTTTGGGTATTACCATGTTTGAAACAGACGAAAGGAAGCATATATTAATCACTTATGTAGACTTTTTAGATGCACCACTTTAATATATACTAGAGGTCAAATACATAAGTAAGTTCAAAAATGGACTAAATAAGTTTATGGAAATCAATTGTTAATATGCTAGCTACACATTTTACTCCAATAACAAAATTTTGCTTCTAAATCAGCTAGTCACTTTTGAAATTTGTATACAACTTACTCTATGGAATGTTTCCAAGTTAACTTGAAATACAAAACAGACAGAGTTTACTTGCTTCAAAATGTAGAAAATAACCCGATGAACCTTGTCAACTTGGCAGACAAATAATGGTTACCAAACTAAACAGAGTCAAGATATGGACTTCAACTCTTGGCCATAGTAATCCATTCTGTTCAACTGTTATTAGCTCATTATCTACCATAGGACAGCCTAGGCAATGGTCTCTTCCCAAGGACAATACAGATAAAGCAATCCTGTGTTTTGGAGATTGGAAAAGAAGGAAAGAAATGGATAGGTAGGATAGAAGAGACAGGAAGATTATTTAGTCAAATAGATAGCTACATTAGTTACACAGCATCCATCAGTTTCATAGCATAGACAGTCCCAAGTAAGAACATGGGCACAGTATGTCTTAAACATAATATTAGAATTAAATCAAGTAAAAATAATTCAGGGAAATACTTGGTGAAAAAAAGGGAAAATATTTTTATATTTCTATAAAGCTCTTGGTAAAGAAGTATCTGTTTTAGAAACACCAAGGTTATGATGATTAAAGAAAACAAAGATGTTTAATTATGAAACTTAATAACATAATAAGCAAAAATAGAAGATGACACACAAAACTAGAAAGATTTTTTTGTTATTAAACTTACAAAATAAGAAAATACCATAAACCAACCTGGATTACTGTGGCAGCTTCATGTTTCTGTCTCAAAGCTTTTCCAAACTGATGATTCTCTCTTTTATTGCAGTCATTTTTCCTCTGAGTATGGTACTGCCGCCAAAATGACTGGATCAAGGATGCTGCCATATGTAGTCTCATGGAGAAATAAATACATTTATGACTCACATGGCCTCACCAATACAAGTGGATTATCATATCTGCCAAACTTCAATCATAAAACATAGCACTGTGCTTTGAGACAAATGAAAAGTTGTAGCACTAAACAAGAAATTACAATCCAGATGTGACATATATGTTCAGAAACACTAGAGGATATTCACATCACATAACTTCTGAAACCCAATTATCTAAGGACTAATCTCCACTGAGCTCTACTCCATGAATAGTCACAGTAGAGGAGGAGTCCTCAAAGGAAGGATTAGCAGCAGAAGTGGTGTAGCAATGACTGAATAAACTACTGGAGGGGTCCACTTATTTCTACCAACTATACAAAAAAAACCCAAACAACCAACCAAACAAAAAAACTCAAAACAAAACAAAAAAACCCAACAAAAAAACCCAACCACCTCCAAGAAAAACCAAAATAACACCCTAAACACCCCCAAAACAACCCAAACAAAACCAAAACAAAGAAACCAACCAAAACAAAAAGAAAAAAAAATCAAAAACCAAACAAACACCAAGCACTAAAGAGTAAAGAGGGATAAATACTGAAAACTGCATGAGACAGGTATTTTCAATGGAGCAGACAGGACAAACACAGAAAGTGCAATTTCATCTTTTGCCTGCTTTGACCCTTTAAGACTTCTGACCACTGGTTATATGTGTACATTTCCTAATTTGCTCATTTTTTAATAAGCACTAAGTATTAAGTATTTAGATCTATTCAGTGATTCAGATTTCTAAATGTAAGTTCAACTAATTTGTACTGATGGAGAAAAAGTATAATGTCAGCTCTGCATTATAACTTTACTATCTTTACTGCCTTGAGAGTCTTTTCTCCACAAAACACTCATTTCAACTGGATAGTGTATTAAAGAAAAGACATCTAAATTTCCAGTCTTTACATAACTACTTTCCTTGCGCAGTGCATACATTTAAATAGAGGACTACTAGTCAGCAAAAAAAATAAAAAATATAGACTCACACTTCAGAGATGAAGATAAATACAAAAACTGGTTGCATTCTGTTTTGAAGAGAACTCTCCAAAAACACACTTACAGAATTTATTCAAAACATTAACAAAAAACTAAATTAAGTATTTCACAAAATTTTTGAAATATTCATCTCATGCAATAGACTAAAGTATTCTTGCTTTCAGGTAGCTAAGAGGTGATCATGAATTGCATGATCTTCCTTAATCATAAATTTTTTGACAAATTATTAGTGCATTAAGTACCTACTAAGTAGTTTTTGATTACCATAGCCTAAACAGCTCAAAAAATCACACCCGCCATGCTTGCTTTTCATACTGTTCTCAAGACATCTGTTTTTGAAACTGAACTCTTATGAAACTTTAACTCAAATCTTGAGGAATTACTGCAAAAAAATCAGTTTCTGTTTCCCTTGTCTGTACATCCAGAACCATACAAATCAGCAAAAACACATTCCAAAGCGATAATAAACCAGTCTGTTTCATGCAGGAGAAAATCTGGGGACACATAACAAGTTGAACTGGCCTCACACCCCTGCCTCTACTTTTAAGAAGCAGGTTAAGGGATGTTGGAGGATTACCGAAAGCAGGGCAGGCTATTAGCTCTTCAGTCACCACAACAGCAGAAAACTGGCCTAAATCAGGGGATTAGGATGGTAGATTTAAGCAATTTTTCCTCTTGCTTTCTAAATGGTAAGGACTGCAAAATTTACGCAGATGAATCCTGAATGTCTAACGAATAATTTTGGCAAAAAACCTTTACACTGGTTTTTAGTTAATCTCCTCCAAAGTTTCTGCAAAACATTTGGCATTTGCATTCCTAACTCTGTACGTCATTGAATTGGTGTCTTAATGTTATTTGAAGTACATAAATATTTATATCCTAATATACCAACTGGTAGAATACCACAAGGGATTCTTAATTGTTAATATAGAAGCCTGGTGTGCAACACTTGAATATAATGATTTATTGTCTAATAAGATTAAAAATATTATCTTACAAGTTATGTGCCTCTGTTTTAAACAAAAAATCCTCACTCCTATTGAATCTGTATAATTGACTTGAAAGCAACCTGACTGTCTTACCTTTCTGTATCATTCCCAAAGTGCTGGAAATCTCTTCCCGTATCACTTGCTACTATCACTGACTGCTGCAATATGAGTTGGCCTGACGTGTTATTGTTGCCTTTGCTCTCCACACTGTAATTAATACAAGATTCAGTGCCCTTCTGCTTCACTCTCTGATTTCCTCTATTTTCCTTCTGGTGCACAGGTATGGAGGAGTTAATGAATGTGGCCTGAATATCACCAGTAGTAATCCATCTTTTGGAAGGATCCAACAAGACCTGTTTATTTTCTGTAACACCCATGATAAAGAGGTTGTTTTCCTGTAGGGAGCCAGTGGGTGTTTGCTTTAAATGATTTTGAAGTGCTTCTGGTCCATCTCTGTCAGTAATGTTTAGTTCACCATACTCATGTACATATCGATGTTTAATACTAAGTTTCATCAACTGATTAAAATACCAGCATTGTCCCAGTGCAGAATCAATAGAAGAGGCAATTCTAAAAAAAAGAAAAAAAAATTTTACATGTCTGTTAGAATGCTTAAAAAAATTCCCTCTATTATGTTATAAAATAGCTTTTATTTTCAAGTATTCCTACATGTTTCCATATTCTTACAGCAAATAGCAATTACTCCTATTGGAAATTCAGTTTCAGTAATTATAAATCTCATTAGATTTTTGTCTTCTTTTGGACATATTTAAAATATAATCACACATATTTCTTATTTTACTCTGAGATTTTGTAAAAGAGAAAGTTTTCAGGTTTTTTTGAATAGTCACTATAGCATGCATTTCACTATTAACTTTCTGTGTGGTTAGTGGCATGTGAAGCCCAAATTTTTAGAGGGTTTGAGGCAATTTTGCCTTAATAATCCAATCTTACCTGGCAACTATGAAAGCTCATATAGAAATAACAGTAATTTTAAAATTTAGATAAGAACTAAAGCAACAGAACCCAAACTTAGATTCAAACCAACAAACTACAACATCTAAGGAAAATTCAGGAAAACATAAACTTTTAAGTACAGATCTTCTTATCAGTATAAGGCAAACTGGTAGACTGAAGCAATAGTAATCTAGGAAGTCTGGCTCTCATTCATTCTTTGTGCAACACTGTCTAAATTATAAGGATAAGTAAGTAAATATGAACCAATTACTACAGATTCAGATGGCTGGCTGTACTCTGTACTTTGTTCATTTTATTAGGTAGCAGGTACTTCTGGAAACTTCATGAAAACATTTTCCTTAAATAGTAGATAGATACAGAGATCTGTAATCTGGTGCTAATTTCAGAGGATTACAAGGTCAATTCTAGATTCCAAGAGAAAAAGTAGAAATAAGATCAATTTTCTTGTCAGTCTGGAAAAATTAGGTCCTAAAATTACAGTTAGAGTAATGGAAATTTTCTTCCTGTTTATCATTCTGGAAAGGTGACATTTTTAACAGGTTTTATTGGGGACTCTTTACCATTATAATTATATCTTCAGTGAAGCTCAACTGAGAACATTTTAGATTTTTAAGAACATAATCAACCAGATCATATAAGAGTAAAAAGGATTCCAAGCCTTCTTCTGCTAGTGCAACTTCAGTGGTCTTGGCCAAAATCTGAAGGGGTAAATTGATCCACACAGCTTAAGCACATAACTCACAGTGCAACAGCTGTACATTTGATTGTCCGCTACAAAACATTACTCCTACTCCTGTTAATTCCACACTAAAAAGAGTTAAATCAATCTCTATATTTGTTTAAGGATCTAATGTATTACACAGTAAGAATAATAATTTCTTTAACAGAAAATATAAGTCTGGTACAAGATCATTACCTAATTTCTACATAAAATAATATGGTAAAAGACAAAAAAAATTCGACAAAAATGGAAAAAATCCATTCACACCTGTTTTTTTTTCCTTTGCTTTATTTTGTTGGTTTATTTGTTTATGAAAATTAAAATATTGCATAAAACCCCAGAATGTTTTCTATATGGAGCAAAAAAATTTCCTATGAAAACCATACCCCGAGTATCCTTGTTCATTGTAAAAAAACAAAACAAAACAAAAAAAAACCAGAACAAAAGAAAAACAAACCACCACAAGAGTGAATCCTCTCCTTTGACAGGTGCAGGTGTATCTCAAGCAGCAGTTTTATCCTCCAAGTGGCTATGAATATGTTAAGTAGAAATAAAAGAGGAGATTGAGGAAGTGAAAATTTTGACAGGGAATAATTTTGTGTGTTAGTTTTGCTGTAGAGGCTGCTTTTTGGGTAGTTTTTCCAAGCAGTGGCTGCAAAATACCATCTTGTCACTGTGGGCATGCACCCTCTCCTCTCCCATACCTTCTCTGGCAATTCACAATTACACTTTTATTTTACAGGATTTTTAGGCTTCCCTCTGTATCAGTAGCTTTCCAGTTTAGGCAGTCATATTAAAGAAAGGAAGCTGAAGTGATATCTCAGAGACTTATGTGCAATGAAATGGCATGGTGTGTTTTAGGTTCTCCTACGAAGGTAAAGCTCCAGCTCACAAACACCTAAGGCCATGATGGGGCCTGAATGCTAACTTGGTGGCAGTCGGCTTGGTGGTTCCCTTCAATGATCAGGGATATCAGGCATCCTATCAACACACTGCAACACTGCACTCTTGATACCAGAAATGTGTTCCTGAAGATTGCTTATTCAAACCACAGAAAGGAAGTTGCTGTAATGGAAAATACACAGGACTGGTTTACTTCTTTAATGGCAAAAAAGTCATACAAGGAAAAAGACAAAGTAAGAAATATGACTTTTGATACCACAATTTTTCCTTTTCAATTAATGTAAACTCATTGTTTGCCTTTCAGACCTTTTCCAGTGTTATTGATCACCTGGAATTGCTTCATGGTTAAGATCTGGCCAAGGTTTTAAGCATAAATTGGCATCAAGACAAAACAAGAAATAGAATTATCCTATGGAAGCACCAGTATCCACAGTGTCTGGCTTCTTAGTATGCGATGAAATATAGATAAATATGGTAGCTTTGCAACAGCAAAGTTTTTATGGCTTTCTGCTTTGACCAGCACATTCCTTCCTGTTCAGTCACTGCCAGGCTACCCACGGCTTTATTTTGATCATAACAAGTGAAAGTGATTTATGCTATATGTAAATTTTAGCATAACCACAAAGCATAATCACTGCTTTTGCAGTGGGAGAAAGGGATAATAAAACAGAAGAGCAAGGGATGATTCTTGCAGTACTGTACAAATGTGCTAAATTAGCAGCCCTGACACTAAAGACCAAGGTATTATTTTCAAAAAAAAATACTAAGAGCAAAAACCTACCTGCACTTTGTTTTTTTTGTTTTTTGGTTTTTTTACCAGACACCGCTCTATTTGTGCTAGCATTTTCCAGAGACTTTGAGGAAAGATAAAAGCATTAGAATCAGATTTTAATCTATTTAATCTACTTGGAAATTTAAGTCAGGCATTTATTAAGGACTGTTACAGAATTTATTAAGGACTGTTACAATTTCAGTCCTCACATCAGTTCACAAAGAGCATCCATGACTGTCCTGGGTAATTCAGACCAAAACCTGCTTAATTCCCATGCAGTGTTTGGCAACAGAGGAGTAGACATGGGGAGGAATAAACCCCAATGGCAGCACCTAGGAAGCATAAGGATCCACACAGAGGCTGACTTAGCGGAGATAGAAAAGGACAAATTATTCATGCCTAAAGGCCTTCCAGTGGAATTTAAATCAGCAAAAATGTTGCTACTTAAGAGATTTAAATTGGTGGCAGGGGCTTGCTTGTAAAGCTAACACATTTTATATAAAATTTTCTACTGCAATCACACCTGCCTGGTTATTCAAAGAGCATAATTTTCTCAGAATGAGACAGTAAATCTGGAAAAGTCAGCAGAACAAACCTCTCAGAAACAAAAGGGACAGGCTTGGAAAAAACAAGCCAGTTCTGATCAGGAATGGCAGTTTTCTCCTGGCCCTTGCAGTTAAATCATAATTAATATTCCACCCCTTCATATGCTAGTGTGTGCTAGTTAAAACCTTGCTTAATATCATGTTTTTCTCTACTGCGACTTTCATAATTATAATACATGAATATTCAAATAGTACATCTCAATTTACGTGAGCTTTTGTTTGTAATACTGTAGGGTAAAATCTAATGTCTTCAGGGAAACTTCTATAAGCATCACTACTGATGTTCAACTGCAGTTTACCAAAGTCCCTTACAAACATGAAACAGGTCACTGTTGACATATTTTCTCCTTTCAACATCATTTATGAAGTTCCTGTCATTTTCACTGTAATATACATGGAATATTTATAAAGTTCAGGTTCCACTAGCCAGACAACTGCACATCTGATGGTTGAAAACAAATTGCTGCAGCACAGGCATATTATTTTTTTTTACATGATTACTTATTACAAGTCATCTAAAAGTTATGTGACAGCAAACATTTAGTATAACAGAGAAACTAAATTTTAAAGTCAGTTTTATTCTTAAGCATGGCAACAACAGAAAAGTTTTGGGAAGAAACAGCACAGAGAATTAAACTGGGCAGCAGTGGTGTATGAAACAGATTAGGGAAGCAAGCAGTGATTACATTTGGCAGCTTACATACTTGAGGTCACACCTACAGGGGCTCATAACTTAGCAAGATGTGAAACAGATAGAATTTTGCTCTATTGTTAGCCTGTTGTTTAGCAATGTCACATTAATTCAGTCAAAGTATTGCAATATGTACATATAATAGCTATGCCGCTAAGGCTTGTATACAAACAAGTTGTTTAGAGTTCCTTTTATGAGCCGCAGTTTGCAATGATTTTCAAGACATCCATAAATTTTACTTCAGTCAAAATAAAAGATAGATGGCTTTAACACACAAGAAATTAATTTTAAGACCAAATTTGATACAATATTCTTCAATCATGTCACAGTTACTGATTTAAAAGATCACAAATGAATTCTCAAAAGCTCAAAAATTCCACAACCCTCCCTCCTCTGCCTCCCTACACCATAAATTCAGGAAAGAGGAGATGTTTACATAATCACCTCTTTCCACTTCTGTTCGTCTCAAATATCTGCAGGCTCTTTCAAACATTTCTCTTTCAAAATTTACATAGAATCATAGAAAAATTCTCAATTGAAAGGACTTCAGGAGGTCTCTGGTTCAACCTTCTGCTTCAAAGCTGAGTTAGCTCTCAAATTAGCTCAGGCTGCTCAAGTTTTCATCCAGTCAGGTCTTGGAAATCTCCAAGAACAAGACTGCACAACCACTCTGGGCAGCCTATTGCAATTCATCACTGTACCACCCTGAGAAGGTTTTTACTTATGTCCAGTTGTACTAACTCTGGCTGGAATGAATTAATTCCCATTACAATTGCCCATATAATGCTGTGGTTTAGATTTGTGACTGAAACTGTATCGATAAAACACTAATGTTTTGCTGAACAGTTCTTGGACAGAGTCAAGGCCTTCTCTCTTCCACTCAGCAAGTAGCCTGGGAGCGGGCAGAAGGCCTCCTTCCCTTACCTCCTTCCTAGGTAAAGAACTTTGCACTTGTCCTTGTTGAATTTACAAGTTTCCTGGTGACCTGTCCTCCCATCTTGCCTATGTCTGACTGGTAGCCCTTCTCTCAACAATTGCCTTTGAATACTTGTGGTCTGCAAGTATAGTAAGTGTGCACCTCATCTCTTGCTCCCAGTCTTTGCTGAGACATCAGAAGTACAAGTCAGCTTCCAGAAAGTAGTGTGAGCCACATACTATTCATGATTAATGGACGGTCTGAGCCTGGCGACCCAACACGTTTCTTATTTATCTTTCTTATGTCCATTCATGTAGAATAAAATAAAAAATAAAATTTTAGGAATACCTAATGTATATACAGAAATGTATATGAAACTTAGGTCCTTAGATTCTACTATAGTTTGCTCACAAGTCATACTCTAATTATAAACTGGCTTTTTTTTCTGCAAAAGGATAATGATGAAATGTCTAAATATCAGACTGGTAGACTGATGGAAAGACTTTCTCAATCACAGAAAAGAAGAGCTGTATTTTACTTTATGAAAAAGGAAGGAGAGAATACCATTTCAGGATGGTAAATAGATTAGTAAATATCAGCTTCCCATCTGCAAACCAGAAGCCAAAAATCACAGAAGTGGAGAAGACATATCTTGATGGTTTAATGGAGAAACATATGACTTTTAGGAGCCACTTACACATTACATCTGTCATAGAAAAATGCACTATATAATTTCTCCCAACTAATTTCAATCTAATTGTTAATACAAACCTCTTTTCAAGTTAATCTGATTCTGAGCTATGAAGATTTTATTGCAGCTCAGTAAAAGCTGCACTGATACAACAATGTAATAAACTGTTAGCTAGTAACAAGATACCGTGGATATACAGGCTTACATGCAAACACAGAATAGCCAGATTCTGAAAAAAATGTGCGTATTTTTCCTGAACCAACAAAGTACGGAAGGCAAAGTCCAAACTAAAGCAATATAAAACAGCACATGCTTCACCTGCTCTGGGATAATGTTCAGCACCTGGAAGAATCAAGAAAACTATTTTTCCAAAAATTAAAACATAAGTTGGATATTCAAAGAACTGCAAGGATTTTGTGAACCTGCTAGGAATTGAAAAGGAACTATGAAAGAAAAAACCATGCAATATTACCATGTGCAGAAATGAGAATTTTGAGATATTTAGATATTACAAAACAATTAAAACATAGCTTGTGTAAGTGATAAATTACCACTTGCGTGGTCTAAGCTGAAGATACTGGACAGCTAACCATGGTAACAGTGATAAAGGTAGCAAGTATGATAAAATTAAAGATCTGTAAATAGAACCATCTAATTCAGTACCTTAAGAGAAAAGAGGTAAAATATTTCGTAATTATTTAGAGTGTGAACAACATACACATGGAAAAAATACAGAAATAAAAATAGAGCATATTGAACCAACAGCCAAATTATATTTGATTTAGTAAAAGTTGGAAATCATGTTAATACGATTATACAAGTTTCAGGACTTAAGCTTCTACTCCTGCATAGCACTGTACTATGTTGTGTGTATGAATTCATTCAACTACTACTAACTGCAGGTTTTGAACCACCTGTTTCCTCAGACTTAAAGAAACAAAACTCAAGGCCCTCATAACTTAATATTTGTCTAAAATAGACTTTGCTCTGAAGTCAATGATTTTAATCTTTTTCTTATCCTAATACATTTCCAGGCAAAGCACCCTAACTTTTGATTCATAAGTCAATAAGAAATTCAGTAACAATACATAAAAAAATATTTCTGAATTCAATTTATATTCACATAAATACGTACTCCAATTCAGCAGCCTTTTTTTTCAGTTGAATATTTTCTTCAATTTGAACTTGACAAAGTTCAAGAAAAGTTCCTAATTCTGATGCTTTGATTTTTTCAGTTGTGGGTAAAGTATGAAGCGTTAAGATTTCACCATCAAGCAACTGTAAACTGGGAAGGACCTCCAATATGGAAGACCTTAGGAAAAAAAAAATCATAATTAGTTTTTTTGAAAAAATCCTTATGCTAAAACACCCATTTTTATTGATACAATCATGTAACAATACAGAACAAAAAGATAGTTCTCTAAATATTTGCATGTATTTGTCCTTATTTCATATGTTAACATGTTAACTAAGAATTTATACTTACACTAAAGAATAATATAAAGAATAAACCATGGAACATAGCAAGACTTCTTAATACTTCTTTATTATAAAGAGCACAGTTAAAATACTGACACCGAGAAGGTCAATGGCAATAGTCTCAAATAACTAGAGCTAGAACTTTACCTACACAAACCTTAACGGGAAAATTTACACACTTGTGCATAGGCACCTGAAATTAATTCGATTAGTAGGCAAAAGCAAACTAAGTCATAGGATTAAGATACAGTAGTGATTTTGTTGGTGCATCAAAAAAATTAGATTTTAAAACTGCACAAAATACTAAATCTTGTCAATTTTATTCCCTTTATCATTTGCACATATACTGACATGCTATTCAGTATGCCTGACAGGAAAAAAAACATCTACTTTTGAAATACTGAATTTGGGTCAGTAACAGGAATGAAAGCAAAGACGAAATTTCCTTGCTATATATAAAAGGACAACTGTGGCAACTGATGCAAGAAAAAGTATGCACGAGAAGCTTACCTAACAAAAAAAACAAACAAACAAAAAAAAACCAACAAAAAAACCAACCAACCAAAAAATTTAAATGTCTCATCAATGCGCTCGCATTTAAATTATTGAGAGATGCAAGCTGGTACTGCAATCTAGTTTCACATTTTTCTTGTACCTGACAAAATTTGTTGAAAGTTTGAAGACTGCAAAATTATATCAACTCTCAATATTTTCATTAACTCAGCTCTAAGTAACTCAAACTCTTAAAAGAATACTAATTGTAGGCTGTAAATCTCCCTATTATTGAAAAACAAAGTATTGTTTTAAAAATTTTGGCACTCCCCAACTATATCCTGTGAAGGTAAAGGACTATTACTCAGCTCAGACAACATACACTAAGTTTAAAATGACAGAAAGTCTCTATGACTGTGTTATAATATTCCAAATAACAAAATAGAACATAATTTTTTGCAAATAGGAAACTTTCCTTTTTCCTTTTCTACTGTCCATTAATGAAGGCTAAGACCGTCTGAAGTACATTTGGAATAAAATTATGGGTTTAGATCAACAGTTCCTGAACACATAGACCGAAATTACCAAAGCTGATGTTGAATAGTGATACACCAAAACAGTGACATATCAAAGTTGATCAATGATGCAAGTTTTGTCTCTTAGAGCTGTGGGTTCTCAACACTCATTTTTCCAGCTGGTTTCTCCTGGTGAAGGGCTGAGTCAATATTTCATTTAGTGAAAACTTCCTGGTGAATATTCTGTCACTTAAGAGGCTCTATTAATCATTACAGCATTGAAACATATTCCCCTAGGAGTGCTCAGACTGATCCCAGGGTTTAATTTCTAGAAAGAGATTTCTTACTACTTCACTTTTGTTGGTGTTATCACTGGCTGGACATGAAAGTACAAAACCAATTGGGAAATTTTACAACTAATTCCTTTGTTGGTATCAAGGGGTTATGTAAAGTTCACTGGAACATATTGTCTGAAGTTACAGTCAATGCTGTATTCAGCAAATCCATATTTCATAGTATCCCATACTTTAAATCCTTTAGACAAATTAATCTCTTGTCTAATCATGAAAGCTCTATTGGTTTAAGCAATCTAAAGTGTCAGTTCTCATAGCGAAATTGAAATTCAGAAAACTTTTCCCTCCAGGTTACAAGTGAAATAACACTTAGTTTTGTAAAATAGTGGGAATTCAAACAATGGAAATGGAAATTTAACAGTCGCAGTCACGGAATTTTATGAATGAAATTATCTGCAGGTACCATGGGGTACAAATAAGTCTGTACATTATAAAATCAAACAAACCAATCAAGAATGTACTTGCACAGCTATCCATTTAAACTATTCAAATACTTTTAACTAAAAGTTTTAAACAGTTGAGTTTTCTCTTTTGATTAGTAATCCTAAAATCTTCAAATGGGAAATATAAATGTAAGGGTGGTTTTGGTTTTTCAGGTTTTAGTATGGGCAGCAGGATGAGGGCAGTGATCATACCCTGACTTGGCACTAGTGAGGCCATACATCAAGTACTGTATCTAATATGCAAGCAATTATACAAAAAACCTGCAATTTGACTCCTATGGTTTACAAATCTATATAAGTACTCATTTCAGGAATCATGGTAACTGCATATCATTTCGTACGCCAAGTTTCTTTCCTACCCTACTCCTTTTTTATATAGAGACATATCATAATCTCTAGGACTAGGTCTTTGATTTTTTGGATCATTATTCTGGTATTATACACCACTGAAGGGCAAATCACAGCATTACTCTTGCATCTCTTTCATAATTATGAGAGCAATTAATTTTTGATATACAGATAAGAAATTTGAAGAAGCATAAAAACCACTAATTTTCAACTACTAAGGAAAAATCAAACATTCATCCTAACTTTTTCTTCTAACAGACACTACCCCTTCACTAGCTATGTGCAATGTGAACCTGTCAGAGCAGCAACACTGTTCAGACTATGTGGGAGTGTTTCTACTATTTAACTAAGATACATACAACAATCTGTTGTCTGATTTTGATTTTTGATTTAGCAAATTAAAGTATTTTTTTACCTCCAGTTCTTTTCTTGGAGAAGAGGATTCCCACTCAATGACAACTCCTTTAGTTTATGGCAGCCACTAAACCATGTATGGACATCTTTAAGATCTGTAGTATAGCAAAAAGAAAGCTAAATATGTCTGAATGCAGAACCATCTTATTTCCCATAAATTCTTACATGAAATTAAAATGTACCAACCTCATGAAGTCCTAAATGCAAGACTGCTATCTATACAGTATAGTTTTAAATAATATCTATAACATTATTGTTTGGAAAATATTTGTATATTTTTCATATTAATGTCTCTTACAAATGCATGGGAACAGTCCCATTCAAATCAGTTTATAATTTAATTAAAAACTTTTTCTTTAAATTTTTTTTTTGGTTTTTTGTTTTTTTTTTTGTAGCACAACTCACCTGACAAGCAGTTATTTTTGATATCTAGCTTTTCCAAAAACACAAATGTATTTAAAGGCACAAGGTCAGTTAGTCTAAGAAAAAAAACAGAAAATATTTTTTTAAAAATTAAATTTAAACAGCAGTTCATCAACAGAAAGGCACCAGAATCTTTTGCAGGTATGAAATTTACTTATTTATATAAGAAAATGCCCATTTATCTATCCAAGATGCTAGGACTAATTACTGAAAATTTTGAAAATATTTCTTAGTTTTCTCAGCATCTCAGTTTTTAATATTTTATCATTAATGTTTTTTTATCTGATAAATATTTCATCCTGTAATATATTTTTAGTGCTTCCTCTGCGTTACTTCTTCTTTCAGATTGTGTCAAATAGGTGCTGATTACTGAGACAGCTATGGAACTGGTTATGGAATAGCTCTTCTTGCATCATCAGAGCTTTTCTTGAGCAATAATGCAGCAAAGCAGTACTAAAGACAGGACAAAATTCTTGTTTGCGGTATTGAAGAATAAATGTAAAGAAACTGAGCTGACATTCATCTATGCAAAGGGACTGGGACTTTAAGATGAGTGTTATTGTCACTTCTAAAAGATTAAGGCTCAGTGTTATTTCTTTGCTTACAAACTTTCATTAATACAAGAATGAATTTTGAATGGTTTGTTCAGCTGCCAGGCTATTGCCAAATATTAACTTTCAGATTAAAATTTATCTTGGTTTAAGTTAGATATGAAAGAGGCAGGAAAAGATAAAAATCAAGATGCAAAGAATCCCAATTATCAACTAAAACTGGAATGTTTAAGCACATGGTACACCAACTATAGCTTTTTTAAAAGAAATACATGTTTAGGTAACATGTTCCATCCCTGTAAGGGCAAGACCCTAGCATAACAAGAGAATGGTAACAGAACTGCCACTCTATGTGGTCAGTTTGTGACTGCTAATTTTCACAGAACATAGTATTTTCTGAGGGTGTTTTTTTTTTTGTCTGAAATATGACCCTACAAAAAAATGTACTCAAAATTGTTGAGAGACAAAAATGCGTCTGTTGCTGAAATGTATGAATTTGAATTTGTATGAAATGCTGTGATTCCAGCACGGGCTTTACAACTGAAAGGCAGAGCAGAATTTTACTCTGGTGCACTAAATATGGACTAAATGCTGGTTGTCAATTATTTAATCTTACTGAAAATACAACCAAATTCAAAACTGGAAAAACAAATTTTCCACATTCAGTTGAGAAGTATTTCTAATTGACAACATAACATTTTAAGAGTTAATTCAGAGAAACAGATATAAAGACAACTGACTACACTTCCATTTCTTTCTCAAACTACATTTTAAAATTGTCCTGGTTCTAGTCCTACTTAGTTCTATTTCCTTCGTGCTAGGGAAGTTTCCCATGGAATCAAATAACTATGAACAAGTATTGTCTCTATAAAGCATTAAGCCTTGTATGTAAATCCGTATATAGTACTACAAATTTCAGCATTTTAGTTTCTCATCATCAGCCAATAGCACATAAATATATTTAATATTCATAGCAAATATCATCATAGATATTACTGGCTAAAAGTATGGCTGCAAAAACTCATGAAAATTCATGACTATACATTAATATATTCAGAAAACAAACGTCATATTTTGCATGAGGGACAAAAGATAATGCAGGGTTTTTATTTATAATGAGCTATCTGGATTTTTATCTGCATATGCTGTGGTGAATTAGAAATTGTGTCCTGGACTGTCCTTGCCTGCCGTTGGCATTATGAGAGTTAAAACATTTCTCCGTCATTCTATAGCTTTCCCTTTACCGACATTCTTTGTTAATTTTTTTCCTAAGAAAATTCAAACCAGAAAGACAAAGGACATTACTGAAAACTTAATACTACTTGACCTTGTCACATTAGCCCTGGGCATAAGAGAGATATAAATTACAAAAAAGACACAAAAGTAAAAGATATTCACAAAAAAGCAAGCTATAGCTTCCTTTTTCTGCTCCCATTTAAGGCGCTACCAGAACAGGTCAGAGATAGAGTTTATATAGTCTAGTGGCTGCATCAGAAAACAAGATTTAAGAATAGTTCCATGTATGGATCACAGAAAATAAAGATTGTGTTTCTGAACATGAAGAGCAGTTACTGCTCAAGATGGTCTAAATCCTGGTGTGCAACTGCTTTTCCCCAGAAAAATTAGCGTTGATGCTAATAAGTGGTTAGCAGGAAGCAGGGCAAAATAACTAAAATAAATTTATCATCATCTTGATCTTTACATAAAGACCAGATTTCTTTTTCATTCCTTAAATTAAAGACAATTTAGTTTACAATAATCACCATATTTATGAGCAGCAAATACACAGAATATAGGAAACCTGTCAGGCAGCCACTTCACTTCTTGAATATTTCTACTAGGCAGTACTTCAAGTACATTACCCATGATGCCACATATTTAGAGATAAACTTATTACCAGCAAAGAATTACTGAAATTTATTTTTAAAAATCTAGAGTGGTAAAGATAGGATGATGAAAACCACTATATATCAATATAGCTTTTTTCATGAATTACTTATTTCATCATCCAATGACATTTAAATTTGTCATGATAATTCTGGAAAAGGTGGTCAAATTCTCAAAACATCATGGCTTGCAAGGAGCTCAACTCTCATATCTGAGAAATTCAGTTAAAAATACAGATACCATATATATTTGAGAGAACAATGCATGCTAAGAAAGAACAAACTTTTTAGCATTTCTAATAAAAGCCTTTTTGGAATAATATGCATCTAGATGCAAAAACATGGGAGCAACATGTACACAACAAATTTGATTCAGGACAAACCATTTCCCCAAAATAAAAATGAACTTTTGAGATGATTGCTTTGTAAAAAAAAAAAATTAAATTTTTATCTATCTCACTTAGGTTATCTTAGTGAAAAGCAAGAGATAGCAAAAAAAAAAAGAACTTTTCTAATTAATATCATATTAAGAGAGGAATGTTAGGAGGGATTTTGCATATTTGAAGTTGAAAAAAAAGGGGCTACCTGAACAGCACATTTAGTGTCTCACTGTAAAACCTTTAAATGAAAAAGACATTAACTATTAAGCTACATAAATTAAATGGGATTCCATGCAAATATAAATGCCACATGAACTCTTTACACATATTAAAAATTTATAAATTTTACACAAGTACAAGGTTGTTTTCCCCTACACCTAAATCTTTATCCACAACAGAAGAAAAAAGAGTATGTCCCTTTTTTAAACTAACTTAGCAGTTGTGTCCTCAGCTGCTATAAAATAGAGCACAGATATTCATAGTCCCAATTCTGCAGAAACCAAGTCAAGACAATATTCATCATTGTCTTTGATCAATTGCACACTGATCAAGAATATTCTTTGTATATAAAAGCCACAATAAAACACTTTATAAAAGCAGCAGTGGTGAAATAGCTGTCTTTTTTTCTATTTGAAGTAGTTAATCACTACCTGTTTTAGCTCCTTGTTAGACTGAAGGTCAAAACAATTTAAAACAATTTTTGGAGTTTTACCTTTGACAATTTCAGGTTTATGATGCAGACAAAGCATCTCAGGAATAAAAATGTCCCGTAAATTAGTGCAAGAATTTTCTTTTCACAGTACTTCACTTTCAGAAAAAATACAGATTCATAGCATTATCATTATATTGGCTTCCTGCAATCAGTAAAGAGGAAATGGCACTCACTGCACACTTGGAAAAAATTCATAAAATTGCACTGGCTGTAGGATAAAAGTAAAGAAACAGCTTTTCTTTCAACAGCTTACTCCATTACATTCACTGTTTCTATGGAACATCAAGTTACTTATGCTATAACATACACATATGGAGCTGCTTATAAGTGTACATAAAATGAGTGTAACAGAGCAGGCTACTGAAATGCCAGGAATTTTGAGGCTTTTAATACAAATTTAAGACTATCTTGTCCTGTTTGTCACAAAGATTTGACATAAGCTATAGATACATCATTGAAAGAAGGAGAATTGTCTGGGGGCAAGATGTATATTTATTTTCAGCACATTCAGTCTGTTGATGCAAAAATATGTCCTTTCTCATAGCCCAGCAAAAGGAATTCAGCAGGCCAAACACTACATCTCTGCTTGGCTACTGGAAAACCAGAGCAAGCACTACAATGGACATTAAAAAATGTAAGATGATGGGATAGGCAAGTCATTTAAGGTACATCTACATGGCCAGTCCAGCACAACCTAAATCCAGAGTCTGTATTCAAGTTATCCCTGAGATGTGCTCCCTTGGATGGCATATGAGATCTTCAAGATCTTCCACGAGCTTTGCAAACACTTTATTACACACAGGATAGCTATACTGGAGGACGGAGAGGAAACTACAAGATAATAGAGCCACATTATTGTGTGTTCCACAAAAAAGCTAAACTGGACAAGGAAAAAGAAAAAAGCTAATTAAGAATAAGAATTAAATCAAGCAGTGTGACTTAAAATCTAATGCTTAACATATAATGCTCTTGCTTAATCACTGGCAGAAAGCACTTTTTCCAAACTCCATAAGAATTAATAAGGGAACAAAAAATCCCAAACCCTAGAAGCCAGAGCAGGAACTTGAAGATTAGGTTCTGTAGATATTTTATTTACATCCAAGAGTCTCCATGAATAGTACTTCACTAGAGATGTTATGAAAACAATTTGAAAAGTTATATGAAAATATAGGTTGTATATACTTAAATAATATTCAATTTCCATGAAGGACATTGCTTATAATAACAGGACTCAGTCTTACACATCCTTTTTCCCACAGGCTCCCAGACACAATTGTCTCTGCTGAACTAAATGTCACATAGGATGGGATTCTTCTATACAGATGTAGACACCTACACATGAGGTGGTCATTTTGATTTTTTTTACTAGTCGATGAAGATGAACAGGCACTTTTAGGCTATGATTAGTCTCAAAGCAGGCAGCTAAAAATGGCAGATGAATCACTCTGTAGAAACATCTATTCACTAACAGGAGACTGAAGTAATTAGTTGAGAATGTATTTCTATATATGGTATTTAGTATTCTGTTTGTTAAGCTGATAGCAGTCCTATTCAGAACAAAATTATCACAGTATAGAAACATAACGAATATTAATTTAAAATTAATTTTCCTACTAACATATTGAAAATTCTGATAAATACTTCTTATCTTTTTTAGCAGAATTTAAATTGAGAAAAAGAGGGGTGGGGAAAAAAAAGATTTTTAATCCAGGATATTTGGTCATTTTACCTCTAAAGACATACAGATTATCTTAGAAAACAAACAGAAAACTAATTACAGAGAACTTGAGTGCATGATCTAGTTTTATGCTGCTTGTCTCAATCCTTCTTTATTTTATACCTTTTAAACAGAACCATAAGAGTGAAAAACTAAAGCAAATATACTTGTTTTGGAGGGTATTAACATATGTATGTAAAATAGAAAACATTCTTATTTGTCCTTTCTAACTCTAGTACTTGCCCTTAACTTAGCCTTCAAAGTCTGTTTTGAATAAGCTAGCTGTGAAATATGAAGTTTGACAGACATACTCTCGAAACAATTGTTAAAGAAAGAAAGACACCCACCATGGTTTTAATAATGCCCCAATGCTCAAGAATTATTTTCACATAACATCTAAAAGAAAAAAATTAATTTACATAGTTAATGCTGTTTCAAATTTTCTTAGGTAGAGGTAGCCAATGTAATTACATGCCAACCACATATTTTTATTTTTAAAGAATATCCCAAAAAGATAGTAAAATTTCAACCATACTGGGAATCATACTTTTCAGACAAGTGCTATGTTAATAAATTCCTCTGGATCAGTTCTATAAGTAGAAGAATGTTTCCTACTTACCTGTTTTGAGACAGCAAAAGAATCTGCAATTGAGGCAACCAATACAAAGAAAGCATTCTTATAGAAGAAATGCTATTGTCATCCAAATATAGCTCTCTTAAGAGAACATGATTTTCCAGTCTTGGAAGCTAAATAGAAAGGAGATGGTTATTTAAGATTAATATAAATTGGAGAAACAACAATGGAATGCTTACCAGATGCCTTTCATAAATCATTACTAAGTAAAAGCAAAGCTCACATTTTGGATATGTGTATCTTTTTCTTATTGTGTGTATACCAGTTGTCACACAGAATCTCTATATATCAGTGGTAAATACTTTCTAATGTCTTCTATCACACCTGAATAGTCAATATATAAAGTTAAAGAAAAAAAATCTCAAGAGCCCAAGAGTCACGCCCTTACTATTTTATTCATGCAGTTATTTGCTGCTTATTGACATATTGACATATTGACATTGCTTTTCATCACTTGAATTCACAGGAGAATAACTGCTAGTAAATACAATTAAGCACAGAGTTAGCAAACAACTTTCCTATTTTAAATGCTGCAGCAAAAAATTCAAGTTTTGGAGCATCAACATACATTATATAAGCATGATTATCATCAGGGTGATAATAATGATATTATCATTACATACAAGTAATGGTAAGAACCAATTACTTATATGTAACAACAATTACATCACTATTACCAGCCTGTTATAATTATCTTAATATTATAACAGGACCTATAAGTAATAATAATCTTTTGTTACACAAAATCAGAATCATACAATACAAACCAAAAACTACATGCTATAAATGAAGGAGGAACCATAATCACCGAGAGTCCAATTTTTCAAGGACTTGGAATAAGAAAACAGTTAACTGCTAGCCATTTGTATCATTGAAAAATCACCCTCTGATAAGGGGAAAAAAAAAATCTTACCTAAGAGCATGAAACGTCCCACACCAATCAAAGAGCACATGCTCTGAATGCCGAAAAATATGACTGTTAGCAAAGATATATGCACAACAGCCACTAAATTCAAAGCTTTTACCTCCTGGAGATTATTGCCCTGCAACTTCAGAACTTGAAGTAGGCCACAATTCTCAATGCCTTCAACTTGTGCAAGATGATTGAAAGAGCAGTCTAGGTGAATGAGAGTAGGTACCTCACAAAGACCTTTTGTGCTGATTAACTGATTATGGTCCACAATTAATTGTTGAAGATTTTTCAGTGACTCCAGACCACCTGAAAATTCAAGATTTAAGACACAATGAAATAAAAAATCTCTTGTCATTCAAGTACTAAGAAAACTCTGAATTTTCTGTACATTCTCTGATGTAACAATTAATACTAATTCCGGATAGGGTTTAAAAATAATGACTGTATTTTGACCCTATTGCATATACAATGCATATGGTTCACAAATTTCTCATCCTGTTAATCAAGAAATAATAACAGTTCATAATCTCTTTGGTACTTCTGTTGAAATAGAACATTCTTTTAGTGATAATCTGTACTTACTATGCTTTAAAAACTTTACAACTGCTCTGAACTCTATGAAATGCTAACAGCCCTCTTAAAATCATCAATCAGAATGAAAACAGTATGCTTAAAAGTTAATTTTTATTATTTCATTTTTTGAAGTTTTTTTTTGTTAATGTATCAGCAAGGTTAGAAAAAACAGCATTAAAACTTAGGCCAGTACCACTGCTATTATTTAAATTAGCCTTGTTTAAGGAATTATGACAAAATATTTTTAATTAAGAAATTTATAAAGAAAATTTAGTGCCTTTAAGAACAAAGCTATAATACTATAGCCATTCCACTCTCAACAAATTTACTCCTGCCATCTACATTAAAAAGCATGCAATCTCTACACAAAAGAAATGCAAAGGAATTCCCATCAGCATCTGTTTCTTTCACAGAATGTAACCCAAATAATCCTTACAACAGCAAAAATTACAGTCTTCTCATAGTCTTACACATGCAATGGCACTGATCCATCTAACTTGCTACAGGTCCGAGCAGCTTTTCTGTATCTCTGTAGTAAAAAATTCCTTTGAAGGGATACCCTTTACAAAACTTATCTAAAATAAGGAATTTCTGATTTTACTTCTGTTTCATGTATTCTTAGATAATTTAGTTAATTTAGGATTATTTGAGGGAACACTTTGTCTCATCTTTATCCCACCCAAAATTTCACAAGTTCCCCATAGGAAGCTGGATGAGCTTTAAAATAGTGAATCTCTTTGTTGACTGTCCTCTGAAAACAAACTAGATTATTAAACCAGAGATCAGTTTCCACCACAGAGTCACAGAAGAGGACTTAAAAATGAAAACAAATGATAAGGAGAAAACTGAAGCAAAAAATTAAATATCAAAACAGCAGTAAATTTTTAAAAATTCCCACTATAGGCATTTCAATAATTTTAATTTAAAAATGGAAAGCACTTAGTGAAAAGAATGCAATTTTCTGACATTAAAGTGATATCATCTAAAATATAACACACACGTCCTAAAATGTAACTTCAAAACTGTGCTTTAGCAAATAAATATACAAATATTTAATTATTCTGAAAAATTTCAAACATGTCAATGACATTACTACCCTGACTGCAAGATCTTGGTCTGTATTTTTCTTTTGTGCTTCGATAAAAATAAAAAAGGAACCAGCACCATCTAGTGGTTTCAGAAACACTTTCATGTTTTCGTGTGTTGGCTCCCAAGACTTCCTCGCAAGAGCGGCTCTTAAATCTCCACTTTTCAGTTACCAGCTTAGCAGTACTGGAAACTTTAAAAGCACTCTATGAGCATGGAGTGGGACCGAGAAGAGAGACTGTACACACAATAGGAAAAGACAAGGAGGTAAAACAGAATCTGGAAATTTTCTTCTCTGCATGCTGTTTTTTTACTCTTCCTCGCCTGAATGTCATTCAGAACATTCTGGAATTATCAAACACAGTCCAACAGAAAACACGCAAGAGAGAATAACATAATACAAACAGATGGTATTTTACTGGTTCTTCTGCCTACGTGCAAAAATAAATATGCATTAAAGTCTTCTGCACATTTCCAGAAGATATTGTGTGTTTTACATACAATGCAACAAAAAAAGTTATAGCAGCCATTGAAAAAGCATTTTGTTGACAAATACATAGTTTCAGCAAGATTCAAAGAGAACCTTTATGTAAGTTCTCAGCAACTTGCGAAGTGCAGCTGAAGTCTGCTAGCAAGGCACTCTCTTAGCTAGTGATGCAGTTTTGAAGTCACTGCTGTGTGACAAAGATAACTAACAACAGAGTGAAAACTGACAACGAACAAAAAAATAAAAAAAAAACCAAAATAAAACCCTCAAGCAAAATACAAAACTAAAAAGGTATCTGATGAAAACAAAAAATCCTCTCTGTGCTGTCTTAAAAAGAGTATATTGAAAGCAACTTTTATGACCAGCCATGGTTATGCATTGCTATTCTTCGAGCTGCTAGGATTTTACCCAGCATTGTACGGCAATATAGATACCCTACAGAAGTGTATTCGAAGACTTGAGTCAGAATGCTACTACTTTTTGTGCATGAAAATTTATAAGCAAAGCTTTCACCCGGAAAATACAAACATATGCACTCAACTTCACTGTGTTACTGTCACAATTACTTAATTTATGATCATGTATTCTTAAGGGTAAAAGCAAAATTGAGACTACTTCTCTTACTGCTATTTTTAAGGGGTTTTTGGCAACTCTAATTTTTCCCCTATTGATGCTCTATATCAATGACAGGAGAAAAGAATAAAAAGAGAAATCATAGTGCGCCAGAAATTTCCCACAATAAGTCACTAAAACTAAATATTATAAATGCAAATAAGCTTTACTGCACAGTACTGGAGCTTCCAAAATTGCTAAGGGACATCTTGCAAGATTTACAGATGGGAGGGATATCCTAACTTTTTATAACCCACAAATCCATTTTTATGCATTTTGTGCACCTACTCAATATGTTATGATATGAAATAAATCCTGTATTATGCAGCTGTTTTAACCTAAAATCCTCAAAGCAATTCTGGAGAAGAAAAAAACCCATATTTGAAGTTGATTTTTTTACCCACTGAAGATTTATTTACCCACTTAAATTTATTAGAGACTCAGTAACTGTAGCAGTGCACTGCACAAAAGAGAAACTACCAGAGGATTTTACTCCACTTGGGCTGTATGAAGTTGCCACACTCCACACCGATTCTTAAATGTCATCCAGTAAAACAATGTCATTCTTATAGTAATCTTGCAGTTTTATCAAATGAGATCAATCTGAATAAAAATCTTATCAAGCACTATTTGCCACAACAACACAGATGAAACTTTTTAACCATTTTATTTTACTGCTCCTCATTAGAGTACTGATATGCTTTTACAGTAAACATTAGTTTCTCAGCACTTTTATTATCATATATTAAAAATTTTCTTCATGAGTACTAACATTTACACATATTAGCAATAATATTGATGATATCTTCATCAAAGTCTCTACATCTACAGATTTTTTTTTAAGCTTTCCCATTTTCTGTTTGTTACACCCTCGCTGTTTATCACAGAACTGTATTTTCCACGTTCACAGGGTTACTGAACAGTCTTATTTAACAGTGGAACTACTTCTTATTTACAAGTCTTTTGTGAATGTGTTTCGTCTATGAGCTTAATAATTGTTTTTAATTATTTTCCTACTGTCCAGCAGACTCAAGACAAACACGACTTCTATAAAACTACTTAATGTATCAGTCAGGAACAACCTGGAATTCCCTGCAGTTGCACAGCTAGGCTTTGCTTTCATTATGTCTGTAGATAAGCTTATCTCAAGCTACTCACATATTCCAGCTAACTTAGTGCAGATAACATTAGTGGCCCTTTCAGAAAGATTTTAATTCTCTTTGGCTGACAATAGTTACATGACCTGCTAGATGGAATACACAGCAGCAGCTAAGCCATGCTTTAAGATGCAGGTTTTTTCCCAAGTCTGTCTCCTTGGGCTTAGCAGCCAACTGGCTTTAAATCCAAGGGGTGTATAATTCTGAATATAAACTGCATAACTATTGTTATACAGATTGGAATAACTTTCTTACCAATTCGGGTGATTCTATTGTAGGAAAGTTCAAGATTTTGGAGATTTTTGCATCCGTCTAAGCCACAAACTGATGAAAGACTGTTCTTATTCAGAATGAGAATACAGAGATTTTCCAGATTTGCACAGTCAATTACCTGAATGTCGTTCTCCTGCAATAAAAGAGAATAAGAATATTAAATAGCATCTAAAGTGAAGTAGCAGAACAAAGTAAAAATATAATAGATTTCCTTCATTGCTTATTTTTATCCTAAACTCTTAGCTAGGAGTAAGGGCATCTCTATCTTCCATTTGGAATAAAAAAAATCACGAGTGAAATGACCTTTTGCGTCCTGCTGAAATAGAACAGGAATATATCTTGAACTTCATTCTGGCTCTGAAAATGCCCAAAGTTGAAACGAAAAAAGCACAAAAAGAAATTAAGACCAGAGCAGTCTCTTCCATATTTTCCTACCTCCCAAAACCCTGGGAGACTGAACTAAAAACTGCATAGAAACATCGTATTTACTAGATGCTAATGAAGACAGCTGTAATTTTGCTGGAATCCTATTTACTAATAGCAAAAGTCTGCATTTAGAGATACTTTGGTCACAAATATTAACACTGTTCTGAGCTAATATTATTCCTCCAATGGAACCCTCTTTTTAAACATTCCCTTCCTCAGGTCATTTTAATAATGCTTCCTCAGATTTCTCTTTCACTATTTGCTGTGCTTGGTCTTTTCATCTGGAAAATGTTGTTAAAACACATTAAATTAAAAATGTGAACAAAGTGTTTCATGCAAATTGCCAAGTTCTGGAATAAATATGCAATACAGAGAAAAAGTCTTCTTTAGTCATTAAACAGGGCCATGTAAGACACTGTGAAGTAGCAAATAACTAAACATTAGGCCTCTAGCATAACTCACAATAAGTATTATTCCTTGAGCATATATGTTACCAATTTTAATTAATATTCAAGGTGTATGTTGCAAAGGACTCGTCCTTCTACCTATTCTTGCTCAAGCTGAGCACCTGCTATGGTGAACAGCATCTGCCCACTCATCAGTCAGAGACTGAGGTAACGAAGATCTATACTAATTGCTAATCTTAGACTGATATTTTCTTAGTATAGGTTGAATCATTTGCAGCATGTTGTTATTTGCACTGCAAATCTGCTGTTATAACTTTGTTCACATTTGGGAGTATTTTGTTGTTTTTCCTATGCTCTTAAGGCTAAAAGTTATATATTCAGTTGGATACAACTACACAATCAACTAAGGAGCAAAACAGGCAGTCCTCCTCATGTTATAACGAAGAATCAAATGTGCTTGGTACCTCCACATTGATGTACTTCAGGTCTTTGCACCTACTTAGTCCTTCCAGTGCAACCAGTCCACAGCGCCTCAGAGTCAAAACTTGAAGATTTGAACACTCAGATAAGGTTGAGAGGCTACAAGCTGGCAAATCTTCGAGCGTAAGCGTTGTGACCTACATGCATTTATTGATAAATAAAACTAATGTTTTGTATATTGAACATTCATTGCACAACATCATATATGGTGACTTTCTTTAAGATGAAAAAGAGAATAAAACTACAATCTAGTAATGTTTTATAAAATGCAAGCAACTAATGGTAATCTTTTCTATATATTATCTTTTCCTATAATGGCAATGATAGTTTGATCTGTTCAATGGGAGAAGCTAGCATGAAAACAATAGCCACAGTATTATAAATAATGAGTGTGTAGAAAAGACAAAAATAGTTCAGACTAGAAGTGTGTATAGGGTAAGAAAAATAAGTCCTGGCAACCAGGAGAAGTCCTTTAGGACCAAACACTATCTATAAACAGATCATTAATGTCTTGTTTCTAGAAGAGACTGTTCCTCTCAAAACTTTGAATGGGCTAGTTGAGCAGGAGCTGAAATGTGGGCCTTTACACAAAGGCAAAACCTTGCAGATTTAGCAGAAAGTAAGAGCTCTTGCCTTTAAATGATAGATATTACTAATCATCTGAAGACTAATACCACACCAGTCTGATCTACAACACTCACAGGAATTCAAAAGTCATTGTCATTGCCCTTATTCTGCACCTGGGCAAAGGAACTCTCACAATATCTATTTCCTGCTCAATAGTAAACAGCATCCTGCCAACATACCAAAACAGAAAAAAAACCAAAAAAAAGTGATAGTCTGTCTTCCCATTTAATTCTCAAACTTTCATACAGCTACCTGTTGCAAGGTCCTCCAAGGGCCACTATGAATTATCTTTTCTGTACTTAGTGGAGGCATCTTGCAAACTGAACTTTTCCTTAATCGTTTTCTTACAACTGCTTGTTTTCTTTGGTTTTCTTCACATATTTTAGACCAAGATTTGCATGTTTTCATCCAGTTTATTCTCTTCTTTTCAATATCATCAGGAAAAATTACTTTACTAGTAGAATCTGCTACATCTTGACTACTGCCCCAGGTGTCTCTGACATCTTCAGTAGCACTTTCCATCAGAAATAAAGTTTTCTTCATAGCTTCATATTGAGAAATTTGATCTTTAATTTCTCTGTTATTAGCATTTGACTGGACATTTGGTGGGCTGCAGCATATGCATTTTGCCTTATTTTCGACTATGTAATTAGCACTGAAATTAGGAGATTCATCCTTTGAAAAATGACCATTTGAATCTTTATCAGAGTTAAGACATTCATCCTTTGAAATGTGACCATTTGAAGCTTTATCAAGATAACTTGTTTTTGAGTAATTTTCTTCTACTTGTGTTACTGAATTAATATATAAGTTCTCATTATTCACTTGAGAAGAGTGTTCCTTCTCAGAGCCTAGCACACTTGGTGTCACATTTCTTTCTGCTGGAATCATCCTATTATTTGTTTCATCCATCATTTCAGCATGTTTTTCTTTTGGTTCCTCTACTTGTTTATTTAGTTCCTCCTTCTCTTCTCTAATTACTTTCATATTTTCTGTCTCATTATCCTTTTTTATGTTTTCTATGTTATTTTCTACATTTTCACTCATCACAGCTTCTGCTCTTTTTTGTTCTAATTTTCTTTCTTCTTCTCTTCTTATTTGCAGTTGCTTTTCTCTTTCCAATCTCAGGCTTTCTTTCTTTTTCTTGTATTCCTCACATCTCCTCAACTGTTTCAAATATTCTTGTCTTTCAACTTCTTCTTGTCTCTTTCTTTCCTCTTCTCTCTTTAATTTGTTTTCTTCCATTTGCCTGTTCAGTTTTTCCTCTCTTTCTTTCATTTCTCTCTCTATTTCCTTTAGTATTTTCTGCTTCTTTCTCATTTCATATTTCCATTGTTTTAAAATGGGAGCATATTTTTTATGGACCAAAAATGCTCTAAATCTAGCTTGGATTTTCACAGCTGCTATATTCTGTTGTTCATCCAGTTGTTGTCTTTCTTTTGCTTTCTGTTCCTCCAAGGCCTTTTTCTCCTCTTCCATTTGCAACTGTTGCTTCAAGATCAATGCCTAGGACAAAACAATTAGGATAGACTTCAACCACTTTTTTTTTTTTTGCACATATTTATCATTAATAAACAGAATCTAGTATATTAACTGTTCCATTATAACATTTATTCTCAAACATATAACAGTAACCTCACAATCTTTTGACAAAAGCTCATTGTACAACCTTACCTCATGATGCCTCATTTTGTCTCTCCAAGCTTCCTCTTCTTTCTGTAACTCATCTTCTATTGCAGCTTGGCGTTTCTGCAACACAAATTAAATGAATATTGTACAAAACCCAGAACAACACAAAACACCCTCTCTTCAATCTCACCCATCTTCTTGACTTTCCAGCAATCCAATTTTGTGAATTCCTGAATTTAAATGAGAAACCGAGCTGTGTGTAGATCAAAATAAACAACAGGACACTTGCACCAGTAATGTAGCTTTGGTCATGTACTGAGACATGTATACCTTCAGAAAGTCAGCACCTTGGTACTGACCCAAACAGCTGCCACCTTCCTCTCCAAGATCTGTACTACTATTGAGGATGAAAACTAGTTATGAAACCATTCAAAGTACAGGCAGAAAACAGAAACATATCTGAACAATAGCATGAACAATCTCCCTTTAATTGCACTGGTATGTACTGATAATATTAAAATCATTCAAATGGCAGTTTTTGTGACTGAAATTGCTTCTCTATGGAAAATGAAAGTTCAAGTCTACTTTCTCACTATTTGCCAATAAATAGCATTTCCCACCTTGCCCAACATAATCTCAATCAGAGAAATAATCCCAATCAGACTAAGTTAGCAGCCAGAAAGTAACTAAAAAACAGGCTGATCCTGAACCACATAACTCCTGGTGGAACCAAGATGTATCAACCAAATCAAATATGTAGGATATGAAGGAAGCATAAAGTCTCCCAGGTGTCTAAGCATTGTTTTTCATGGGCATTCAGAAGCATGCTGTTCAGAAAACAGGAGACCAGGCATCTAGATCCTTCTGCAATGGGGAAAGTTGGATTCTATTTCTCACCTCAAAAAGAAGAGTTCCTGCAACAGCAGTATCAAAGTGCCTAAACGTGGCCATGCCCCTCTTTCTCTAGAGAAAGCCATCCTACATCCAAAAATTATTTGTGACATCAAAGAGTCAAGAAGGCCTATTAGTTTTTCTGACCTTTTGAAAAGACAGCTATAGTGGACACTGAACTGGCCTTCAGAGATCAAAGGTCTTTTCATTTACTAAGTCCTTCCTTACTATTGGTGACTTGAATTACCTTGCTGGTGCCAAGGTGCCCACCTCTTCAGAAAGCCACAAATTAGTTAACTAAAAATGTAGTGTTAATGCACCTTTCAAAACACACTTATTTAGGCTAAATAATAAAATTCTGTGACCTCACAAATATACTGAGAGTTACATTTCTTCATGTTCTTACACTCCTTTTTCCTTTATGATGCTCCACAAACTATAGCAAAACACAACTAGATAGTCTGAGAGTGCAACTAGTCAACGTGTTGAGTTATCATCTGTTGTGGCAGAACTCAGTAGATAAAGCATGAGTAAGTTTCCCAGATATCCCAAAGATTGGAAAAGTATTGTAACTTTTACCCAGATAAAAAACAGTACCAGCTTTGCTGAAATGAATAATTTTGGTTCTGATTACTTCCATTAAGATTTTAACACTGAAATGTGAAATTGAGGTGAGAGGTCCAAACTAGATAAGTATTTTCTGTTAGGGCACAGTGACCATTTTTCATTTGTGATTACTTTCAGCATGACTCTCATTTCCAGTACTTTGGCTGTTTTCATAATAGAAAAACTTCGCAAAGGCAAATTAAGGAATAATTTTAAATTTTGCATAGCAAATTCACTCATTATCGATTAAACAGTAAACATATAAAAATCAATGGACTATACTTAAATATGTTTTACAGCTCATTGGCAACACAAGTAGACAGGGTTTAGGACAGTCATATAGTTTGAGATAGTATCTTTTTCACATTAGAGCTTGAATTCAGATAGTCTTGATTGGAACAGATTGGCTTAATATCATTCATTACCTTATAAAGAAGATCTAACTTTATTCTTTCAGCCTCAAATTGCTCCAGTTGCTGCAATCTTCTTGCATGTTCCTCTTCATTCTTTTTTTCTTGTGATTCTCTCTCAGCTTTCCACTTTTTCATCTTCTTATCTTCAAGCTCAATTGCTGGTCTACACTGTTCTTCTTCTTCTACAGAATGGGCAAGACTTATGCTCATTTCAAGACCAGCTATTAATCAACCAAGAAAATATTTCATTAAATTTCCCAATAAGCACTGGGGAACATTAAACAGTCTTAAGGAATTTCACAAGAAAAAGATCCTATGATGATATAGCCAGCAATATATATCTGCTTTCTATATATATTATATAATATACATAGGAAATCAGAACTATAGCACAAGTCCTTTCCATTAGAGATGTTTTAGTATTATTCTGAACACTTCCTGACTCTGCAGCTACTATGCTTATTCTAAAAATGTACAATGCAGGATTGCAGAGGATATCTTCTGTGGCTGTTAGTGGGGCCTTTAGCACTGATATGCTCCAGCCCAACTCACCCAAAGGCCTTGGTAAAGGAACATTCCCAGCCAATGTGACTACAAAAAAAACCAAACCAAACAAACAAAAATACCCAACCAAACAAAAAACTAACAACAAAAAAAACCAACAACAACAAAAAACCCCAACCAAAAACAAAACAAACAAAAAACAACAAAAAATCCCCAACACAACAAAAACAAAACAAAACAAAAAAACACAAAAAAACCACACACCAAAAAAACCCCAAACAAACAAGCAAAAGAAAGCTGTGGGCAAAGTACAACCTACTTAGTGCCTCTGAACAGCTTTCATTTCCGAGTGGCATTTTTGATACTAATTTCTATGATGATTTTGTGATCTTGAAATTAGATAAAAGCAGATGTGTATATTTATGTCCAATTCATCAAGTATCAAGCCCTGTTGTATACTGCAATGTGAAATTCTTTAAAAAGAATGCTATGCTACTTATGAGAACAGAAAAGAAGAAAATAGTGATATGTTAAAAATCAACTCAAAATGAATAATGTGCTTGCTTACCTGTAAGAAAGTGGTCATCAGTGCCCACTTCATCACTGATGGACTGTCTATAATCAGGTGTTCTAACAAGCTTCAAGTCTTCATTTTCAACTTCAAGCAGTATCTAACATAGTTTAAAATTTTTATTAAAAAAAACAAGAAACAAAATTTAAAAGCAGAACATTGTAAAAATCTTCCAGAACAAGGATAAGCTTTTTATCATATGACAAGTATAACAATGCGAAACTTACGACTGACTGGAATCCTTACACATTGAATTATGTAAACATATCAGTCAAAATATTGTTTTCTAAAGTAACAAATATTGGATTATTTATCAAAATACATAATATTTCGATGTATTTTTAAAATACATTTAATATTTTGACTTGGAAAAATGAATGTCTTGCATTTGAGGTTCATTTTACTTTCTGTGAAACTAATCACTACACACATGAATACTGCTATACACACTGGGGACGAACTAGTTACAGAGCAAATTTTTAAGAAGACTATTTCAAAATAATATTATGGGCACAAGGATTGCTATATTTATTTCATTGTTCTTTACTGGCAAGTAATCTATTCCTGCTCATTTATCATCTGTTCATCACATGCTTTGGGCCTATATTAATATTTGTAATGCAGCTGAAGTCACATGAAGTAATTGTGCTGTTTTAAACAATGGTCTTCTGAGAACAAAAAAATCATGTTTGCAAGACTGCTCACTAATAAAAGCCAGGAAGAAAATTAAAAGTGATTAAATTAAATACAGTTTTATATTTTTCTAAGAAAACTTCAGCGAGTGATTAGTCAAATCCTATGAAAATATAGAAGCACTTTCTTGTTCTTAACTCTTGATTTGTCTTTGAAAGGCATGGAGATTATTATGCTTAAATTTTCTGCAAAATAATGGAATATATTAGGAGCAAGATTAATAGCAGTACATCTTTCTGATAATCATAAAAAAATAATAAAAAAATAAGAATAGAGAAGCTTAAAAGTGCTATCATAATATTAAGATAATATTTTGCAAATAATTAGAGATAAAGGATTATTCAGTTTTGTTTAATTTTGTTGATTTTTGTGCTCAATACCTCATAATTTATTTCAAATTTGAAAGCTTATAGATATGGTCTATTATGGCTGATGTCCTAATTCTAAAGAATTGTATATAGAAACTCATCTTAATACCTTATGGATAGTCTGACAGAAAAAAACAATGAACGCATTTATAGGTCTCCTTAGGAAGCCACCAAAGCAAATGTAAATTATCTAGATTATTTAATAGAATTTTGCTCGCTATAAATACTGTATAAATAAAAAATACCTTTTCATTAAATTGTTTTGAATCTTCATTAGATTCAAAAGGATGGCAAGAAACTACTCCATAAATGTCACCTAAATAAAAAATAAATAAAAAATAAAAATAAATAAAAAATTTAGTTCACAGAGAGAAAACCCCTTACCAATGCTCAGTTTTGGTCTACAATGCTTATCTACTCCATTTTTTAAACTAAAACAAAGGGGTCTTTTTCCTTTCCTTCTCCCCCAATTTTACAAAAAAATGCATGGGAATAATTTATCTACATTAAAAGAAAATATGTGTAACAGAAACAGACACAATGATATCATAAGAATACAGTGATAGCAAATATGAAAGAGAATTCCAGATCATGAAACACAGCAGAACATTTTCTGTGCAGAAAAATACAGTAGCACTATTATCAGATAGGTCAAAAATTGACAAAGAGCTATAATAAAACAATAAAAAAGAGTGATTGCAATACAAAAAAAGAATAAATAGAGATGTTCCTCAGATATCAAAATTTGTAGTAAATATTGAACTTCTGGTCACCGAGCCTATTGCACAAATGTAACAGGCAGTACCAGCTCTCTGGCATATAACTTATGAGCTTGGCTTCAGTCACAGAGCTGACAGCAAATTTCTTTTTTTTT
>VXBI01008774.1:473256-508823 GCA_013397375.1 Toxostoma redivivum | reverse complement strand
TGCTAATTAACAGTCATTTCATTCAATGTGCACTTGAGCATCTCTTAAGACAGATTTTAAATATATTCTATGGGAGTCAGTTCTACCTGAACTTTGTATTCCAGCTCCTATAGAATTAATTTTAGATTTTCATTTTAGAGGCCTGGGCTCTGTCTCAGAAAGTAATCTTGCAACTTGCCTTCTTTAGCATTAGATGAGTTTTTAGAAAAGTTTAATTTCTGCTCAGATGTTGCTTCAAGAAGATAGCATTGCATGGTTTTATTCCTAGAGATTTTCATAATGCACTCAGAAGCTGATGGAATAGGTTTCACTGCTTCTACTTAAAAGTTTCCATTATTTTACTGATGCGTGTTAGTCTAACTTCCACTGGCAATATGAGGTGCACAAACATTTAAACTGTGATTAATGCTTACTTGTACTTTGCTCACTTTCCAAGTCCTGCAGTATAAGCTTTTCAGCATCTTGATTACTGCTCTTAATGAAGTTTAAATAGGAGAGAACTGATTCTGGTAAGTCATCTGAAATCTAGAAAAACACAACCTTTGACATATATTCTACATTTTCATTTCACAGGCTTGAAAAGAGGTAAATGCTTGACATAATAGAATAAAGACTTATTTTGGTTTCTCCTATAAAGCATTGATGGAGATTTAGCAGCAAATTCTACCAAAATTTTTTCCAAATTCCAACACTCTTCTTGTTGACTTATCACCCACTGAGCAATTAATAATTCTAATTTTAATTGCATTCTAATCAAATTTTAGTAATATATCTTCCACTATCTCCAGAAACACATTTCAATAAATTATTGTGTTTACAACTGTGTTGGACCAAGAAATTAAAGAAGAAGGATAAGATAAAAGTTAGCAAATACCTGTGAGGCACAGGATCTTTTTCTTTAAAATGTTTAGACTCCTTACAAAATAAATCAATTTTAAATTTACTAATGCTTAAAGTATGCCCATAGAACCAATGCTTCACTTTTCTTCATTACATAGAAACTTTCTATTCAAAAGACTGTCTTTAATGCCAAAGTTTTGGGAAAGTGGTCTGCCTTCTCTCAGATGTGCAAACTGTGGTAGACATTGCTGACATTCAGTTTGTGAGTGCATACACACTTATCACTGATGCCTTTGTCTATGTCATATGAGACATGATTTATGATCAATATTATCTAGCCTAATATCCTACAAACCAATCCCTTTGTTATGAATCTGAAAGATTAAAATGGCAGAAGAGGACCCAAATAACTCATTCTATTTCAGAGAAAAGGTGCTTCCCAAAGTAAGAAGTCATCCAAGAAAAACGACTCAAAGAACCTATTTATATGAAATTAGTATCTGGAAATCTTATAAGAAATCTCCTCAACCAGTCTCTTGTAAGATTAAAATACAGATTTCAGTGAAGAATCATTGGTTTATTCATCCAGATTTAATCTACCTCATCAAATCTTCCAGCTTCAGAGGATTCTAAAACAAAATCTCCAGGTCTGATCTTCTCAAGCAGAATGCTGATATTCATCTCTCTTATTGTCTTGGCACCACTGGAGGTTATATTTTTCATGAAGCAATATTACCAAGACTATTTTTCAGAAGAAATCCTCAGGTTAGGTGTGTCAGGTCAATGTTCACTCATCAAATGGGCTTTCCAATGCCAACACTACTTTTGTACTACACACTGCAGAAGCAGTTTTAGCTCACTGCATACTTACTGTCTCACTGTCACTGAAGGACTCGTCTGATACCTCTGAGGTATCAGGATCATCTGTTCCAAACGAAGAAACACTGATTCTGTCTAATTCCATTTTTATTTCTTTCTCAATTTCTTCAATGTCTTCTGACATTCTACTTCCCACAGTGTCTGTTTTGAAAGCTACACAAAAAAAGAATACCTTTCAACACAGCGTGACCCAAAATAGAGTCCTCATTTACTTGAATTCATTCAGATGTATTTATTGAACAGTTGGCTTCAAAAATGAAAACCTCATCCCATATCAACAAGCAAAGAATAAAAAAAAAACATTACCTTATGATAAGAGAATTCTCCTCAGGATACCCCTTATAATTTTGTAAATATTAAATTTCAATATTTAAAACTCCCACCTGCCCTCTACTTCCTCACAAGGATTTTTTCCCAGCCCTAGTAGCTACAAAGGGGAAAAAAACCCAAACCAAACCTTTGAACAATAAAATAAAACATTAACAATTACAAAACCAGACTAAGAATATAGAAAACACCCGATGAAGTTTTAATGATACAGAGAAAGCAGTGAGAAATTATGTAACACAGAGAAGTAAAAAACTTGTGGATGGATACAGGCGGAGGAAGCCGGATACCAAAGTCCCCCCCGCCCCATCCCGCGTCTCTCCTTTCGCAACCCGTTGCCCCGTGCAATTAGGGGAACGGGAGGCAGCTAGCAGCTCCTCGCCGGCTCCTGCAGCGGGAGACCGGGCACAGGGAGCGCGTTTCTGCTGGGAAGGAGAGAAGCAGATCCACACTGAGAGAAAACTACACTTCCCGAAAGGCACCGCGCCCAGAGGCAGCACCGCCCACTGCTGCTTCCTGACAGGCCCGCGGCGGCGCCCCTTTGCATGCTGGGAGTTGTAGTCCATTGCTCAGAGCACCCGGAGTCCTCCAGTCCCCCCGTATACTTCATGTACCCACTCACATGTAGTTTAGTCAAGTTTCTCACGGAGCCTCCGCCTTTCTGGCCGCCTCTAGAGATAGGCCACCCCTTTCACGCCCTGAAATTCCGCGTCTCCCAACAGCAGACAGTCCGGATCTCCAGAGAGAGGACGAGCGCCCTGCACCGCGCTGCTACCGCGGGAGCGTCACCACGGCAACGGGAAACAGCGGCTCGGACGGGCAGCGAGAGGAGCCAAACTTCACCAGGAGCTGTCGTTTCGCGTTCGCGGGGCGTTAGGCGGTGCCCCCCCAGCGTGAGACGAAGCGCCTCGCAGCGCCTTTTTTCGTGGTGTTTGGGGTTTTGTTTGTTTGTTTGGGAATTGCTATTGTTATTTCTGAGGGTATTTTTATTTTGGTTTTAGTTTGTGTTGGGTTTTTTTTTTTTTAAGTCATGGACTGGAATTTAGTGCTCACAATAAATTGCAAGAGGCAATTAACTGGGAAAAAAAAGTAAATAAAAGCATACCGAAACCACAGTGAAGGTGGATTAAAACACTCTGGGTTTGCTTTCATTCTTGTTTGCCCAAAGAACTCCAGAATAAAGAAAAATGAAAAGAGCAGCCATGGTTCAGAAGATCCGGCTGACGCTGGGGCTGTGCTGGGGCACAGGACTCTGGCACGGCCAGAATGGCACGGCCTGGCAGGGGGACCAGGGGCTCAGCACGGCCCTGCCGGTGCTGCAGATAGGGAAAAAATACTAGGAGTTTAAAAAAAAGAAAAAAAAATCATGGTGAGAGAAAAGTAAGTACAAAAAAAATTCACAGAGTCATGGAATGATTTGGATTGGAAGGAACCTTCAACATCATCTCTTCCCAGCAACTTCCACTAGACCAGGTTTCTCAGTGACCCATTCAGCCTGGCCTTGAACATGGGGATGGGGCACCCATAGCTTCTCTGGGCAACCTGCTTTCAAAACCCACCACCCTTTGTGGTGTAAAGAATTTCCTTGTAGCATCTAATCAAAATCTCCCCTCTTCTAGTTTGAAACCTGTTCCCCTTGTCCTATCACTGCCTGTCTGTGTAGAAGTCCCTCGTTGGTTATTAAAAGCTGGAGAATATATCCAGTTGGAGAATTAAAGACTAAATAGAATTCAGTCTAGGAAAAGTGCAGATAATAACATTTTTGTTTATGTGGAGCACATCTAACCCTGAGTCTGATATTCCCTGAGGAATACCAAGATGCAAAAAAAAAAAAGGTATGCCAAAAATTAAGAGCTATAAGGTAAATTTAGGTTATATATAGAAAATGTGCATTTTGGGAGCAATGGGGAGGATCTGCCAAAAATGGTAGGGGTTTTCTCTTCTACTGTCCTTAGAATAAGCTGAGTACCTTTCTGAAAGTTTTAGAAGTGTTGAGCAAAAAATATTTGCTTCAAGGGCAACTGCTTACAGTTTTCTCACCAGTGTTATAGATAAGCAGGATATTTAAATATTAAAAAAAATGGAAGCATATCCGTTTGAAATAATCCTTTTTATATAATCATGTCACTGGTGAACTTTTCAATATGATCTACTCTTTATCCACTGATTAAATGTGAACTTAATGCTTCTTTTGTAGTGGAGTTATTCTGTGCACCTGCTGAATAAAGACCATGTCCAGTGCTTAGCAAAAAAAATTTACGAATAAAAGAGCTGTTTCATAAAAATCATAGAAAGATTTTATTTCATTTCACGAAATGAAGAATTTTTAAATCATTACTCACTCAACTTGGAGGCTAAACTTAACACTAGCCTTTACCCTAACCCTAAACATAACCCTAAACTTAACCCTAACACTAACCCTAACAATACAACCACTATCCTTATGGGTACTTGAGTTTAGGGAGAAGTGGGAGCAGCAATATTGAGGCCCTGCCGGGACCACCTTGCCATTCATGTTGCAGCCACATTGCTCCTGGAGCTGTAGGCTCTTTGACTCACTCAGCACTAGCACTAACCCTAACCCTAATCCAAACGACAACTTGGGACAGTGCAGAGATCCTCATTACCATAGGTTACACAGATTGAAAAGTGTGGGTTTATCATTTGTGGCACCCTGCCCTGATGCCCTTGCAATGCCTTTTGGATTGCCAGTGCCCCTGAAGCTGTAGGTTCTGCAACTTTCTGAACCCTTACACAAATCCTAAGTGTAGCTTCTTGTTGCTGCTGAGATCCCCATCACAAATGTTGGCACTGATTCAAAAATTGTAGACAGGGCAGGGTAAGCTTGTGTTTGCTGAATATTTTTTCTAAAAATTCAAATTTGTTACATATGTAACGTGTTTTCTATGTACAATAAATTGTTAATGCAAGATAATTTTTGACTGCAGAAGCTTTGCATTTGTCATCTCTTCATTTCAGCTGGCATCCTTACTATTTAGTAAGTGCACTAAAGAATAGAAGAACAAGTGTATGCCAGGCTATGTAAATCTTGCCATATAAATCTTCCAAAATACATGCTGCTTCCAAATGTCTTCAGCAGCTTAAAATAAAAAAGACCAAAACTGAAGGAAAAAAAAAATGTGTACAGTGTAACAAAGACAATGGTGACTATACACATCTTGATGCTTCTACTGCTGCTATTATTTTTTGTTCAATGTATCAGGTGACTGTTAAAATTTATAAAATATTACCTGGAAAAAAGAAGAACCATTGTAATTTTTAAGAGTAGTTATATTTGTTTCATAATGAATTGAATATGTGGTTATACTTTCAGCTGTGATCCAAAACTGAAAACAAAAGAATGAAAATAAGAGATAAAAAACAAATACAGAAGTGCTATTTAAATATCTTCAGTGGAATTTTCTAGGCAAGAAATATGTTTTCTTCCTCTTATTTAGCAGCTTTAATTTTTTTTAGATGTTCTTAATGAAAAAAAGCAACCCTTCCCTTCCCCTCCACTTCCCATCAGGCTCTGGGTCTCATGGTTTTGACATTTGGCTTGGGACTTTTATTTGACAGAAACAATTTTTCCAGTGTTTTTTTCTGAGTATAAATAGAATTTTTCTTTTGTTTTAAATGATTGCAGAATAAAAATGCCCCATTCCTGGAAGTGTTCAGATCCAGGCTGGATGTGGCTTTGAGTGACCTGGTCTAGTGGCAGATGATCCTGACCATGGCAGGGATGTTGGAAGTAGAGGATCTCTAATGTCCCTTCCAACCCAAACCATTTTATGGTGTATGGGTCTATGTAATCGACAGAAGAAATAAAGGAACTTTCACAAGGTGGCAGTATTGGATTGAACTGCATGGTAGTAAGGTTTTTTTTTCCTCTTGAGTATGTTTTCCATCATTATGTGGTATGATTATCAAAATAGGAGAAAACATATTACTAGATCTACAATTCAGATATTGTAATAATTTATGCAATTGATCTATTTCTTTCTCTTGCTGTGCAGCTTATAGATGAATCACTGAAAAATAAATCAGCTCTATTCATCTTTTCTTTGTATCATTTACCAGACTGTGTTTGACCTGCATTTGACAAGATGATAGATCCTTTAGGTGAGGATTTGGGTAGAATGAATGAGCGTGGGGCTCTCCATACAGAGATTCCTTTTTCCTGTAATGTCTATATTTTTTTTCCTCCTCAGAAAAGTAAGTTTTGGGTCACATAACAACAGATGTGCTCTTACAGAGCAGACTGCCTTGGCTATGTTAAGAAGTGTCTGCTCCAAGCTAATGGCATAGGAACCATCCCATGCAGTAATGCTGGGGAAAAACATTTGGGCTGAAAGTAACTAAAACCACTGCTACTTTCCATATCTATGCACAAATGGTTGGAACGCAAAGGAGAAAGTGGCCTCTCACAAAGAGGGAGGACAGCACTGAATTTTTAATTTATTGAGAAATATATACCTATCTCCCTTTAGGATCTGTACATATGTTAATAATTCTTGGCAAACAGAAAAAATTCTGTAAACTTAAACTGTAAATGTTCACTGATTTCACTGTGAGTGGTTCACATTGTTCAATTGAGAATGTTTTGTTTGCATCTCATATGTTATTACCATTGTCTAAATTTATGAAAATGCATTATTTTCTTTCTGTGAATATAGGTGGTAAGAATAAGAATAAGAATAAGAATAAGAATAAGAATAAGAATAAGAATACCGTTTTATCATTCTGTTTCTTTCATCCTTTCAGTAATAGTGTTGCAAAGATATAATAGTTTTCTGGAATAAGTTGTCTCTTAAAAAGAGACTTTAAGAAGTCTCTTAAAATAGAAGGAAAAATAAGTATCAGTACAACTGTAACTGTGTTACAGTTTCTTCAGTCAAGAATTAGCCAGTGAAATATCTTTCTTGTATAATACTTGGCATTGGATCTGTTATTACTTTTACATCAGCCATGGGAGTCCTTGGAGTTGTGGAAATCAAATGTCTGCTTGCTACAGTAAGTGGAAAGTAGCCTCCAACTTTCTTGTAAAATGAAAGAGAATTCTGTGTGCATGAAAAATGTGGTCTTGTCTTGGTGTGATTTACACATACGAATTTGTTGATAGAAAGACATATTTAGATAAACTCCTGGCTAAAATGAAATCTCAACACAAGTGAAGATCTTTCCATATCACTGCATGAAAGTTTTCAATGAGAAAATACTTGCAGTTTTATGCAGAAAATATTGTAACCACTGTATTTATTAGCATAGATTTTTTTAAATACCTAGTATATGTTAAAAAAAAAAAAGAAAAGCCTGGTCCAGAATATTAGAACTTGAAGGCACAGATAGGTACAGTATGGCTACTATATTGAAATATCAAAGTATGATTAAAAAGCTGTTACCTATGTACCTATAAATACCTATATATAGTTCCTGCTTTTTAAGAGAATAACACTTTTATTTCTGAAAAATTGCATAGTAACTATACATTCTTATTATCATTTTGATAACTTTTGTTTATTGTCACCCTTTTTGAAAGATCTGTTTTAGGCTGAAGCAGAGAATTGCACTACTGATTCATTTGCTAAGCACTACAAACATAAATTTTCACAACAAAGAGTCAAGCCCAGGTGCTATAACCAGGAAACTTCTTCCTTCTCCCCCCTGCTACTGCCTAGTCATTTAGTGTGTGCCTCACAATTTGTCAAGTGATGAAAGAAAAACATGTATCTCATTTCCAAATTCCATGGAATCATCTACTATCACAGTATCTAGATACTGTGGGTGAAAATTTGTTTTCACTGGAAATAAGAAAAAGCAACTCTTTTTATTTTGTGCCTTACAGCTCTCAAGAGTTCTTAAATAGGCATGGGACTTAAGTACCATTGTCTTTCAAACAGGAAATAAATTAATAAGAATTTTCTTCAGTGGAGCAGAACTGCTTAAAAACAGCTTTTGTTCTTCACTTCCAAGAAAGTTATGGTTGTGTCTTTAATCTCAACACAGCAAGCTGTGCTTTGTTTGAAGTCTGCTTCTTATACTATGATGTCACTTTCCACAGGTTTCCAGGAAAAGAAACTCTTATTTTTGTTGAAATCACTCTAAATAATAGTCATGAAGGATTGTACATGAGATTCTGGAATTTTTTATTGTATTGGTCACATATTCAAAATAGTGTTTATACATAGTTGGCTTTGGGCATTTTTTTCAGTATATGAATTTTCAAATTCTAGTGTTTGTAATGCAGATGGCAATATTGGTGCTTATAATTAGGAAAAAAGAAGAGGTATGTAGGTATGTAAATAAATTATGGGGAACTGCTGATAACTTCAAAGATGTTTCTTGCAATTAATTAAAAAATGTCTAATAGTCAGTTCTCACCATAAACTGTATTACCATTTGATTGAAGTTGACTATTTTACATGTTGACCAGGAAGAGTAGAACATGTAAAAAACTTAATTTGAGGAATTCAGCATGGTTCAATATAGTAAATGGGAGTGCATGGAAACATATTTCCAGTTTCTCCTCTGCAAAAAACCATACCCTTCCTATTCAGGAATGTGGACTCAGTAGTGGAAGGGACAACTTTATTCCTTATTGAGGGTTTACCCAGGAAGTCCCTCTTTCCTGGGCATCTGCAGGCATGGGAGGAAGTATTAGATGCTGAGATGTTAGCAGATGACAGCAGTTATCCCCTGTGCAATTGATAATAGGATTTATTGGTATCGTGGCATAAAAAGTATACCAATGAATTATTAACTTTATTGTTTGAACCTGTATTTTACGTACAAGCAGAGATCTAATCTAAGGATTTGTATCTTCAATTTGAACAACAGCAAGCCACAATAAATACCAACACAGCTGTTGTCTCTAGTAACTGTTCCACTTTGAAACTTTATTAAGTCGTTTATTTCTCTACATATAGCAACTGCAATAGCTTGAGTAGTTCTCAGTGTTATGTGAAAGGTAATCTGTACTGAATCAATACCAGCCTGGCCACTATTCCATCCTATAATTTCAAAAGCTACAGTTTAAGAAAACCTCCAATGACAGTGTTCTCATAATGTTCATATGTTTCTCTAAAGCCTGCTGCTATTCAGGCAGAGTACAGCACAAATAAATTACTTTTAGTCCTTTAAAATGCATCTGTATAATCAAATTTCTTCATCAACAGTTGATTTATAATGATAGAATTTTCCCTGTTTTATATGATGGTTTTATATTTTGAAATATTTAAACTGTCAGGAATAATGCATTCTAAAGTTAGAAAAATTGATTGAAAATTGAAGTTAAATTTATTTTATATCAACTGTAATTACACTTGCTCTCAACCTTAATTAAGTGTTGCTGAAGTATAATGATGCTTACATCATCATTCACTGAAAGCTTTTGAGTTTTGGTTTTAGGATGGCTATAGCAAAGGAAATGAGTCGGAGAAGTTTAATTTTTTTATTGCTTTGTAATGAAACCTTTTAGTGGCCTAGGATTTCTCCTCTGCATGCATTCCCTGCTACACTCTCTCTAATCAGGCTCTTTATGATGAGCTTGCCCACTTCAATTACTGTTGAAGGTGTATTTTATCAGTCTCAGCAAAGATGTATAATCTAGGGCCAGTATGAGCTTTTGATTCCCCTAGCATAAAGCAAAACATGTCCTGGCTAGATTCTGAGGTACTCACAAGAGTTTATATCACATTAGATCTAGAATCAATTTTTGGTATGTGCTTATTATTATATGGTGCTGTGCTTATTAAAAGTACATATGAGAAGTAGAATTTAGTATTTCAAGACAGATCAGGTGGAACTAAAGCGTTTCCTGGCTCTCCTGCCTCCAGTTGGGCAAATCACCTTGTGCCTGCCTGTGCTGTGTATTTGATTTGAGTTGCTTCATTTATCATTCCCTTTGGCTTACAACTTTTGTATTAGTGCAGTGGATACGATGCATCTTGGATCATATTCAGCAAATTGATTAGAATGCTGCTGCTTGCAAGTAATCCTTGAAGAATCCTGAATATCAATAAAAGATCAAAGATTGTACTATCCATCCACGCTCTTACCGATATGCATATATCACATGCTATAAATATTTATTAGCAGGTTCACAATCAATGGAACAACAGAATTGATGATTTTATTTCTGAATACAGGAGAGTCTGACTGAGCAGGAATCCATGTGGAACATTCTGAATGCTATGCAGCATGATGTAAAACAAAAAGCCCATAAAATATGACCTCTAAAAATACTGCTTTGGCCAGAAATGTGTATACCAATCGGGACTTATAAAAAAAATCACATTTAGTAAAGGATTAATTTTTCAAGATCTGCTGCTATTATCTGATGTGAGTTGGCAGATTCCTTGCTTTTATATGGGTCATTATTGATGAGATTAAGCTCTTGAAGAACTTCTCATTTCATGTAAGAGCAGAGCGTTCTGGTCCCTGAAAGCTGAAAAATTTCGTTCAGCTGAAAAACTTAATGAGAGTCCTGGTATTTTTTACAGTGCTAGATACCATAAAACACTTGATCTGCTTAGGTCTTGAGGCTGATGTGAACCAAACAGAGATGTTATGAGGTCAAAGTAGAGCTCCTCCTATGAGAAAATTTCAATAGGTTTTGCACTGAGACTCTCAGAAATAGTCTTGAGGTCTAAAATGAGCTTGCAAATTAGTACTTTCAATACACATACTTATTTATTACTCAAAATATTTCCTGTGACTTGGCAGCAGGTAATTTGTTTACTTTTTTAGAAAAGTCCTTTAAAATATTTGGATAATGTCAATTATTTTTGAAGTTGTTAGGAATGTTTTTGACTGGTGATCTGCTATCCACCTTAGAAATTAATTCTGCATTATGAGCTTTTAATTGCAAGCACTACAGTTTAACAGCTTAATATGGTTTAATATGCTTCTATGGGTCAGCTGTGAGTCCCTTAATATGACTTCTTCCAGAGCCGAGTTACATCATTTTTAATGAGTGCTGAAGATAATTGATAATTCCAGATAACTCACAAAGCATATATGTCTATCTCAAAATTACAAATGCATTTGCAATGTATTTTTAAAATTTGCTCTTTGAAAATCCATTCATTGCATTCATGATTTCTCAAGTGATTAATGGTGACCCCATTATGTCAATGGTGTAGCTAGACTATGTGCTGGTATACTTGACTGCAGTTTTATTGGACTGTCGTAGGAACACATCTACCCAGCTACTGGAATCATTGGCATCTGGACAAAAAAATGAAGATCATTAATCATATTTTATATATTCTTGGTGATATTTAATGTAATCCTTAAGCTGGTGACTATTTTAACTAAACCCATGGAGTTGTTGAAGTAGAATATTTATACAGGGAAAGGACAGCTTTTGCCAAGTTATTTAATATTCAAAATTTAGAAGCAGTAAATCTTAAACTGACCCTTCAAAACATGAAAATGACATGTTGCTGTTTAGCATCTCTGAGCTAAAATATGGAAGATTTTCATCCCACTAAACAGTTCAAATATTTCTGAAGATTCATCCTGATTCAGAATGAGAATCTCCTGGAATTTTCTATATGAAAAGAATTCCAGTCTCCAAGTTGTTTGATAGTTTAGTTAGCTTTTGTTTTACTGGTATTGAAGTAGGTTATTGGGAAGAGCTAGCTGATAATTATTTGAGCACAGCACAGTTTTTGCTTTGTCCTCCACGTTTGAGCTATGTGTTGAAGTGAAATCAGTTGCTGCTGAGTTGGAAAAGGGAGACTGCTAAAGATCTCAGAGAAGAAAATGTTTTGCTAATTAAAAGGAGCAAAGGAATAAATAAATATTCTCAAAATTTGGTCCGTATTGAAGAATTTCTACATGTGAGCTTCTGTGATTTTTTATATTATTTGTTATATGTTTTATAAAATTTGTCCCTTTTGCATTCATTATGAAAGCACATTCATTGTGCTTTTTCCAATCATATTTAGCTATAGTCTATCTAACCACTTACACATAATTTCTACACTGAAAATACTTTGTGTGGCCAAGGATTATAGTCAAAATGCTTTACTTTAATCTGGATTTGTAATTATTTTCTTTTTCTATTTAGATGTTCTAGAATAATTTAGAGTATAAAAGAAAGTTCATAGAATCATAGAAGGGCCTGAGTTTGGAAGAGACCTTCAACATCCTCTAGTTCCAACCTCTCTGCCTTGGGCAGGTACACTTTCCACTAGACCAGGTTACTCAGAGCTCCATCCAACCTGGCCTTGAACACTGCCAGGGGTGGGGCATCCAGAACTTCTCTGGGCAACCTGTTTCACTGCCTCACCATCCTCAAAGTAAAGGATCTAATGTAATCTAACCTAATCTAAATCTAACCTCATCTAAATCTAATCTAATCCTACTCCCTTTCAGTTTGAAGCCTCTGCCCCATGTTCTGTTACTACATGCTCTTGTGAAAAGCTTTTCTTGAAATTTCTCATAGACTCCCTTCAGGTACTGGAAGGCCACAACTAAGTCACCCAGAAGCCTTCTCCAGGCTGGTCAAAATTCTCTCAGCCTTTCTTCAAGGAGAGGTTCCCATCCCTCTAATAATCTTGGTGGCCTCTTTTGGACTCACTCTAGCAGGTCAATGTCCTGTGCTGGGGTTCCCAGAGTTGGATGCAGAACTCCAGATGCAGGATAAATATTGGGTGCAGGACTCCAGCGCTGGATGCAGCTCCTTTCAAAAGTATATTTTAGGATCATACCGTTCTTGTCTGTACGATCCAGTGCATATCATAGGAAATTATGCGTATGCAAGGGTGAATCACCTCCTGCAGAAACATTTCTGTGCTGAATACAGAGGGAAAATATCCAACTAATTTAATCAACTAACTAATAGCTGATTTGGGTGAAAATTCCTGTATGCGACAGTCTTTATAGGTGTTGGAGTTACATGACTTTGATTTCTATTGTAGATGGAATGCTGTGGAAGATACAGTGCCACACAGTGGGAAAGGAAGAAAACAAAGAAAAATAATACTCAGTTCCCGTGTTCATGCACAAAACACAATCTGAAGAAATGGTTTTGTGATGTCCCAAGGGATTCAACATACAGTATGGTAAGAAGTAAAAAAAAAAATTCTTGAAGAATGTAACTTTTGTTACTAAATAGACTTTAGAAAAAGAAGTACAAAACATATTTTCCTTCAAGGTGTGGCTTATAAATGCCGAAGTTCTAGCAATATTTGTCTCTGGTCACTCAGAGGCCTTGCTTTTTACTTGTTAGCTGTCAGCCATGCAGGCAGTTTTAAATTAAGAATGCTTCAATAGAACAGGAGTTGTGCCTGATCAATATCACAGGGAAATTTAGAAGTGGTTTAAGAAGCATATTGGCAGAAACCCATGCTGTGCACATCAATGATGACAATGGAAAGCAGCAGTATATAAAAAGTACATTTTCCACTTTTAATTGTGAGCAATGTCTCCACTTGTTTGTATTATTTGTTTCCAGAGCCTCTCCAATACTTAAAGGGTAAATGGAATGAGCAAGACACTGAAATATGGTGTGTTTTGTGAGACTGGTCCATGTCAGGGTTTATGTGTCTTAATATCAAGGGACCAGTTTGCACAGGACCATCTGATGACACCTGAGCTGGAGAAAAGTGATACATAATATCATCTTCTAAAAACCATGCAGTGGTAGTAGGACTTGCCAATGAGGACAAAAATGCAGTGGTCAGTGGTTGCTTCTTGAGAATGCAGAACAGTAAATTATAGGAAGTTGTCCAGTGACATCTGCTCTTGTCTTGTTTTGTTCATCAGTTCTGAATTTCTCCCCGTTTCTACAAACCCTTGTCATTATTTTTAAAAAGTCACTTCCAAGTATACAAAACATTTATGTATATATATTATTGTATGTGTACCTATTTTAATCTACATAATAATTTGAGAATTGTTTTAAAAAGCAGTATAATGAATATAAAATTTAACCCGGAAGATACTCATATCCATTTCAGTGTGCATAATTCATAAGAATCAATGAAAACTTGAAAATATTCTTTTCAGCATTTACTTATAAGTTAATCTCTCAGTTAAACACACAAAACCAAATTCTGTTTTAAGTCAGAAGTCCTAGAAAGTCCATGCAAAAATATCAAATTTCCTAAAGAACATGGTGTTTAGTTCAGATAATTTAAATAATGCTATAGCTAATGTTCCACAATAGACATTACTGATGTATTTGCTTGCTGGCAAGTAAATAAAATAATTTAATATACCATACAGAAAGTTCTATATATTTTAAAAGTATGTTCTTATAAAGATGTGATATAAGTTCCAAAATTGACAAGATTTTTCTTACTGGGAGTAAAAATCAATCCAGTGCCATTTAGTTTTGACATGCTCTACAAATTTTTTAAAGTTTTCTGTCAATTTTAATTAGAAGAAAGATCAAGTACTGTTTACCAAGAATCTCCCTTATATTCAAACACCATCAGAGATTATGTTGTCCAAAGCCTGTAAAATGAAGTGATTGGCCAGACTTCTGAATTCAAACAGCATTTCAAGGTCAGGAAATGGTTAAAAAGCATGTAAAATCTCTGCACTGAAAGTCCTTTTTTGTCCTCTATTTGTACAGAACCTACTCCATGAGTGTACCAAATCAAACAAGGCAAAACAATGAAATCTCTTCTCCCACATATCTATGGGAAAATTTTGTTTGACAAAAAATATAGAGCTTTCAATATCAGAACAAAATCACATGAATAATGGAAGAAAGAATTGATTGTTCACTCCACAGATACCCTGAAGGTAGGCAGAAGGCAGGAGGAAGGATTTTTAATAGTATCTAAAATTGTGAGGTTGAATATGAAATCAGTGCATTTTTATTCAAACGATTATAAGCATGGCCTATTTTACCTCTTCCATTTGTTGTACCTTCCCATAGATGTATGTAGTGAGCCAGTTCAATAATGAAAAAGTCTCTTTTTCATACTCAGCTAATTCTCACTAGCATAGATCATGACTGTCTCATGATCCTCAGTATACTATCACTGACACATTCTTGTCAGATGGCTAAGAACTATTATCCCCATTCAAGAGCAAAGACCAAGAAGCATAGAATTATTTAGTTTGGGAAAGCTCTTTAAGGTCATTGAATCCAACCATATTTAGATTCATAGGGTACTGAAATCTTTAACACTTAACACTTAATTATGTGTCACTTGAAACAGATTTCAAGATAGTTCTGTGAATTGGGACCCAAGTGACTTATTGGACTTCACACGGCAAATCTATACTGATGCAGAAAATTCAGCTTGTGTCTTTAGACATCTTGATCATTCTCCTTTATATCCTCTGCATTGTCATTTATAGGAGCCCAGTAAGCAGTCAGATTGGCTCAGTCACGAGTGAGTTTGAGCACTTTGTTGTTTTTATCTCACCCTTTTTCTTTTCCCAGATTTTTTTGATTGAACTCACAGGCTATTTAGAAAATTCAGGAAGAATAATATTTGGCCAAATGAATCATGAACTCTCCTGAACATTGCTGTGGTGCAAGAATTCTCTGATCCATTTTTATGACAGTCTATGACATTAATTGCACTAAAATTTAGATCAGGCTCTACTTGTTGTAATCATGATGATATTAATATTTGGACTTTAATATGTTTGTGTTTTGCTCATGACTATGGTTATGGTAGTATGCTACAACATTTTGTGTGTTAAAGTTTGAAGTACTATGTTATTCACTAGCTGGTTAACAAATCTTCCTGATAACTGAATATTAGTTTCCTCAGTGCCTGGATCAAATTGTTTAAAGTGATATAAATAGTACTATATAATACATTGCACTTTGAAAAAGAAGGACCCCTTTATCAGATTTGATCAAGAAAAGAATTTACTAAATGTTGCTTCTTTAGGACTTTACTTTTCCTTCCTGTCATTCTCTGTTTTGTCCTTATCTGTTGTGTAATTTAATCTCAAGAAATTTCACTTGAGTCTTATGAATATTGGAGTCATCAGGTCTTTTCCAAGGAGTGTTATTGTTGACATCTTTTTTCCTCTCACTCGATGTCTCTTACCAATAATTTAATCAAATGGCTTTAGTGGTTCAGAGTGGAGTGATCTTGAAACCTTAAAACATTCTTTATCCACTGATCAATGAGGTGACCTGAAACATCTTGGGAACAGAGGAAGGTGTAGTGTTGCAAGCATATGTGGTAGCATTTTTTTTCTCTAAAACTTCCCTTTCAGTAATCAATTTTCTGATCCTTATACATTTTGTATCTTCTTTTTATTTAGAATGAAAGTAATTCCACTTCAAGTGCTTGGCACAGGCTGAATTTTTTACTTAGAGAACTTTGAATTCAGGGGAGTGCCTCCTTCCCTCCAAGAGTTACATTTTGGGCAGTATACTTCAGTGTGAAGTAGCTTCTGCAAATGTACAAATACTTCTATTCAGTCCACATGGAAGGGTTCTTCACTATTCTACCACATTCATTCACATAAATTACATCCAAATCTAATAAATACCTATTCATGTTTCACTGGTTTGTTACACTTAAAATAATTAATCATGTCTCCTGTTTCAAAAGGATATTGAGGATGAGATTACCTGGCTGAGTGCAGCCATGTATAGCTGAACAAGTATACTAGTGCATGTGAAGTGCAAGGTACTCCTGTAGAGTAGCAATTCATCCTTTTTCCCAGGTCAATATTATAGAGTGACATCTTCTTAGAAGTACCATTATTCTGCTGGTTTGAGTGAGAGTCTGCTTACCCTAACTTATAGTTTCTACAACTTGAAATGGTTAACACTAAATGAACTGGATCCCACTTTAATAATATATAGCCAAGAATTCAGAAAGTCCCAAATAAAGTTACACGTGAAATTTGCATTTGTCCCTAATGTATCCTTATTATAGAATGATTGTCAATTATGTACTCACGTATTTGCTTTTCACAATAGGTTGTAATCCAAATTCTTAAAAAAAATACTGTGCTTTGTACACAAATATTATTTTAGGATGGACTGAAGCAGCTTAAAGTCCTAAGAAAAAACTTGGCATGCCCAAGTGGGAGAAGATTGTGACTCTGCATGTAAGGAAAGGCTCCCCAATACCTGATAAAACCTGTATAACCATCCACAATTCATAATGTATGCTAAAATCTCCAGCAAACTCATAGATAAGTAGACAATAGACAAATGTGTGTGTGCAAGATTATATATAAAATTTTCAATACTGCCACATATACTGCTGATGCTTACTAGGAATAACTATAAAATATCACTTTTATACAAAATTTAGTGCAAAAGGAATAAGAATGAATGCAGGATAAAATTTATAGGATGGAAAGCTAATTATGTTTTTATATATATTTTGAGATACAAAAATGGAAACAATTATTTGTTTGCCAATTTATGCAATTCTGATAGGTAGCCACTAGAGGACACAGGGCGCTTAAGAATAATGCAGATAATAGAAAAAATAAGCATAAGATTTGCAGAATGCCATAAATACATACTTTATACATAGCTCACACTTAAAAACACATTGAATAAGTCTGAAGCTAATAGCCACGTGACACTGTACTAACAGAAAATTATGTTGAGAGACTGTGCTTCAAAGGAATGGCATGGGAAACAACTCTCACTAGCTGTGTTAAGGCTCTGTAAGCTAATGAGTGGCTCCAGTTCAGCTAATTAAGAGGCTGTGTCACTAACATTAGGAGACTGTAGCTGTGTGCGATTAGGGTACATTAACCTTTTAGTTGCCGTGGAGAAAAGAGACACAGCCACATGGCCATCCTCAGGATAGAAGGAGACAAGTTTATTCAGAAACTCACTGCTTGAGTAGCATGAGTTGCAACTCCAAGAGCAGAATAAAGATGATTGGTGCAGGGAGAAGACACTCCATTGCCAGGATCTGTTAACAGCAAGACAGGTGTCCTATCTTTGTTATTAATTCCTCTGTGTTTTTGACTAATTTATCTTTCCTGGCCTTCAGCTGAACCAGCTTATCAGCCTGAGAACGATTCTGAGAACAGAGCCGAAAAAGCTCTGGCCTGGAATATTTTCCATGTTGCTCTCTAAGTGATGGTCACAGGAGACATCCTTAAAGGAATTATTAATGCAAATGTGCAGGTAGAAATCATAACTTCATAAATTTTCTATACAAAGTAAAGAGAGAAAACAGAGACTGTAGTTGCACAGTCGGTTTCACTTGGCTTAAAAGCACTTTTCTGCTGCAGAGTGGTCCCACTGCCTTCAAGTCCTTAACCTCACTCCCATACCCGGCTGGGCACTGGCTCTAGTAGCCATGCAGCTCTGTGAGAAACTGATCCAAGGCTCTGATGGGTCAAAAAATAATCTTGCAATAAAGTAGTGATTTGTTTAAATTTTTGTTTGGTTGGTTTTGTTTGGTTACTTATTTTGGGTTTAGATTCTGTAGTTTATTTATTTGGTTGGGGTTTTTTTGTTTGTTTGTTTGTTGGGTCCTTTTGGTCAACACTTGTCCGGTGTAAAATATATATACATTGTGGGGATTGGAATTTCTGTTCTTCCTCTCTGCACATAGGGTGCTCTAAACCCTGTCCTAAAATTGGGTTCCCTCTTGTTTTCTTAATACATCCCCCACCTTTTTATGTGCTTGGATGCACAATGGTTAATCTTCAGTAAAAGAACACTAAATCTTACTCTCAGTGCACTCTCAGTGTCTCATGACTTGGAATTTTAAAATTATTTCAACCTTTTGAGGATAATGGGACTGAAAACACGTTGCTTATCTCTGTAATTGGTTTTCCAGTTATTATAACATTAGATAATTTAAGGGAATGGGATCAGCATCAGCATTACATCAAATAAATAGTTATGGTGTTCCCTGTGACTAATGTTTGCAGAATTCTCCAGGGAGCTTAAGAAGAGTTCAGGTGGCTCTGTAAAATCCTATGCTGCTCAGTTTAGACTTGACTTTTTATAGGGCTACAGGTACAAGCTAACTGACATGTAGAGATGTAGCAGGCACTTTGAAACTGCATAGTCACTGAAGCTCTGAGAAAATTTTTGGACAAGATAGGCACAAATTAACTATATGCCTGTTTACATGGCTAGGCAGCCCTAGGAAAAACAGTAGTGTGAGTGCCACCTGGTTATTTTGTTTTCATATTCTGAAAGAAGTAGAAATTGCTGTTATTTGGTTTGCAATTATATTGCTCATACTGCTCAGTTCCTGAGGGAACAGAATCTGCAGTTCCCACAGGACATTTGTAATTTGTGTTTGGTACTTATCCAAAGCTAATGTAATCAATGTCAGTTCTGTGAATGTCATGTGTATGTTCTGAATGGGAAGCTCCCAAAACACTATCAATAGAGCTATTTCAGCATAAAAGTCATGGGGAGGAGGTGAAGAGGTTTACACATTTTAAATAGTAGTTTGGTCTAGAACATTTTGGATGATTTCAGGTATGACATCCAAGAATTTGAGGATCCAAACTCATAAGAGAGGGAAATATCAAAGACATAATTTGTCTATTATAATTAAAATATATTATTATAATATATTTTTATTTAAAAATATTTATTATGTAATGAAAATTTGAAACCACTTTTTATGGTATGGATATTACCAGTTGGAAAACTATCATGCATTAAGAAAAAAAACCCCAAAACAAAACAAACCAAAAAATTCCAGAAAAATAAATAAAAAGTCAACCAAACAACAACAACAACAACAACAACAAAGGACTACCTAGCATAAAAATACAAAGGACAAAGTGAGATAAGAATATGAGAACAGCTTTTTTTTAGTAGGTCAAGCTTACTAGATCTTTTAAAAATCACTAGCCAAGCTCCCATTGTCTATTCCTGTAAAAAAAATAGAATTCTAAGAGACGTACAGTAAATAATACCCTTTTTGCTTTAGCAGATGTAATGACATTAATATATGATCCCAGTGGTCTAATGATGTTTCAAAATAAAAGGTGACCTTTCTTTCTCTAAAGAACATTCTTAGGCCTCAGTTATGCTAAATACAAATGCAGTCTTGTATAAAGCTTTGATCACAGAACTTACGGCATTCATTCCTTATGACAATAGAGTAATTAGAATGATCTGTATATTTCATATTTCTAAAAAAACCTTCCCAGATAGATTCCTATCATGTAGTGATGGGAACAGTACATGTTTACAGTTCAATTTTTCCCAGCCTGAACTATTTTTTGTTGGGCTTGGCTGGGCTCACACAAGAGAGAGAACACAGTACACACTTGACTCTGAGCAGATGAACAGGAAAAAGGGAACTTTATTTACATGATATGACCATGGTCGAGGATTGAGCAGGTGAAGACCAGCCTCTCAACTTCACTGGCTCTTCACAATGTCCATCCAACCTTCCTTCCTCCAGAGAGGAATGCAAACAACCCTCTGTTTATTAGAAGGAAGTATGGGAAATTGTAACAAGAATGTGTCAACATCAGAACTTCAGAAGGCCATGAAATCCAGGGGCAACGTTTTTAGCTACATTAAATTTTTTAATATTGAATTAAATAAAGAGCTTCCAAAGATTTAATGTCAATATTTCTAGATCAACCAGATAAAACATTTCAATATTGTAAAAATATATAATTTTCCCCCCTGGAACTTACTGGAATTTGAGGCTCCAAAAATGACCTTCCAAAATATTTTTATGCATGACTAAAAATCAGTGTTATTATGCTTGGCAGTCAAAATCTTAAATTATTGGGAAGTAATTACAAAATTAATATAAATTTACCCAAATGCAATTCCATTCCAGTGTGCCCAGAGATCATCAAGCACAGGGCAAACTTAAAGGGCCTCCCAGGGCAGGTAAAATGATAGCTTTGGAGGAACAAGTTGCTAACACTAGCAATATTAGCATTAATGACATCTGTGGGAAATGAGGGAAGTGTATCTCTCCTCTTTTTGTTGAGTGTAGAATAAAGACTATAATGATGTCTCAAATGGCTGGATGGTGCACCCCCTAACCTCTTAATTATATGAAATAAATACCAGTAGTTTACAATTTTTGAGACTTAGAATCACAGTATAATGGAATTGTTTATGTTGGAAAAAAAACTTTAGATCATGGTGTCTTATCGTAACCAAGCACTGCCAAGTCCACCACTAAACCATATCCCCAAGTTCAACATCTACATGTGTTTTAAATAACTAGGATTGGTGACTCAGCCACTTCCCTGGGCAGCCTACCTAGTCCCACACAGATTTCTGCCTGTAATTCCAAACTTTCCCAGTATTGCAGAAGTCACAAGTTTACTATCAGGCTCTCTGTCCTATATTAGTATAGATTGCTCATGTTAACATAAAGTATTGAAGTCTAGTACAACACATGATTTTTAGAGACTGTTATTTCTGAACACCATGAATTGAGAATGAGTGTGTGGTCCTGAGCAACATTACACTCGTCTGACTGTCAGTGGCAACACCCATCTGTTTGAATGGCTACATTCAAGCTGACTGTGGTTCTTCAAAGTCTCTAGGGCATCTTCACAAAGCATTGTTTCATTTACTAGCTACAGTTTCAGGGGAAAAAAATGCAGAATGTAAATGAAAAATTTCTTAATGGTTCTTGAGTCTGAGCAAAATTCAGATTTAATTATTTGATCAGCATGACTGTTACAACCTTCAATACCTCACCTCCAATATCCCTGGGCTGGTATCTGTTCTTGTGTCACATCCATCATGCTCTTATTTATAAGTAATTCCATTCATCAGTCATTATTAGAGTGATGTTTCATATGTTTAGGTGGATTAGATATGCTTTTGATACTTTTGAGACACCATCTTACTTCCTTTACTAGTTCAGACACAGATACATATCAATCGTTGAGGAGCTCAGAGGAAGAGAAGTCTCTACATTCAGTGCAGGAAGGAAAAACAGCAAGAAGTAAAGTTTAAATGTCCCTTGCCTCAATCTTGCAGGCCTTTTGCTGGTCCTGAGCAAGCCTAGTTGGAGCTTTTCTTGTGCTTAGGCATTGTGACCATTTCCTTTCTGGATCTAGTCTTACGTTTCTAATCTAGGGTTTGTTTGCATAGCAGTCTTTCCTCTAAGGGACTTTCTCCTATCCTCAGTCATCCATTTTCAATACTGTAGGAAGAACATTAAGATTTTCAAACCTTTCAGATGTTCCTCTGGAAAATACATTTGAGAGTGGCAAAAGATGCAAAAGGTCTGGGGAAGGAATGACAGATGGGCACTCGGGCAAGGATGTGTCTGCCTGTCCCTGCCTGCACACACATGCTCTCACACAGGCACACCATTACAGCAGGGCTATGCAAGCAGGTCTCCTGTTCCTAAGATATGGCACTGAAAATTTAGACTGTTAGCACTCCTCCATCTGCTGCCTTGTACCTCTGCATGATGTGATTCCCACACTCATCACATTGGTGATGACTACATGGAAGCAGCTTGAATTGCTCACAATATCTTTATTTACCAGAAAGGAAACTATTATTTTTCATGACTTCTGAAAGAAAGATAGCTGTGTGCACTAATAGTTTTCAAATCCTCAACATAACCCCAGCAAGTTAAATATCCTGTGGAAATTTACAATATATGAGTCTAATCCATACTAATGTATGCACATACATTATGTTTTACAGAGATAATAAACACAAATGCAAAAATCTAAGAACAAACATATATAGTATGTTGGCATGACTCTGCAAACATGAAAAGAACCACTGGAGTGTTTCTCCATATTTATTTATAGCCATTTCAGCTTCTTCTCCCACCAAAACATATTGATTTTAGGTTCATCATGAATATATTAAAAAATATCTTTCACATACTGTTGTACTTGGCTTATTTGCATTGCATGCATTTCATTGTGTCCTTTATAGCCCTAAAAGCCAAAGAGGAATTCCTCAGGAAGAGAAAGGTCAGGTTTTTCTCTTCCTCACTCGAGTTCGCAAACATCTTAGTCCATCACATTTATTAGCATTCCTCAAGTTGGAAAATAGTGTGAGCAAGGACTGACCCTGAATCACAAAGCTTTCTCCAGCTTTCTGGAGAGGAGAGGTCTCTAATGAACTGGAGATATGTATTCCCTTTGCTGCCTTCATGAAATGATTATTTGTTCATGGTCAAATTGAAATGAGAGAGTATTTCCTATAAAAGATATCATGTAATATACTGAACGGGTTATGTATATATAGGATGAACTATTGTGAGGTTTATGAGAAATGCAAATACATTTAAAACATTTAAAAAAGGTGAAAAAAAACTAAAAAAAGCTAAAAAAGTTATTTGAGACCATCACTAAATCTTGATTTAGAAATAAACTATTGAAATCAGCTTTGAAGTGCTGCACTTAGGACAATAGGCAGAGACTCAGAAATTCTAGGTTTGGGGTTTTTTCTGCCATTGACATACTGGGTCACTGTTGGCAAATCTTTTAATCTCTTATTGTACCAAAGTCTCCAAATAGGATAAGAGCACTTCTTCTTTGTCTTCATATGACTTATTTGTTTGAAATGATATGTCTTTTGGATATATGGTTTGATTTTTAGCTCTGCATATTTGTTTAGTGGTCTTTGCTGGGAGTCACTGGGCACTACTATAATAAATAGTAGTTTCACTGTTGCCTGAAAGGCTATTTGGGTCAGGTTATCCAATGGTAAAAGTCAAAATTCACTTGCAAGGATCTCAATAAAGTAATTTATAAAATTGAAATGAAGTTGTCTAAAATTCAGCCATCAGCAAGCTGTGTCTGCTTCTGTCAGCAACAATCAGTGCTTCTGCTCTCTTGCAGGGAGAAAGGTGTTCAGCTCTTTTGTTGAAGCCAGTTAAATCCAGACAAGGGCCAGACAGCTTCATCCACAGATTTGCACAAAGCTTATACCATCAATAGTAATTCCAGTCTAAAGAGACACAAGTTTGGATAGCATTTCTGTTTATGTTAACAAGGTATGGCTACCAAATGTATTTTACTACTGTACTGTTAGGATAAACAATTGTAGACATTTTCTTTAGCATCTAACACAGAAAAATAAGCAGTTTAATGAAGATATAGAAAATAAAATACTTCTTCTGAAATAGCTACTGTCAGATATAGCCCACTGGAGAAAATGCTGAGATGATTTTATGGTTCTTGGTTGGAATGTCTAGGATTTTAACTGTCTGGCTGTTTATGTTTGCTTTGTTCTGCAAAAGTGCCTTTAAAGAACTTTTTCAGTAGAGATTATTGATTTCAATGTCCCTGAGATATTGTTGACAGAGTATTCTGGTGAAAGAGATCATCTGAATGTTTAACTAACCTAGGCACAGATCTGAAAATCTGAACTCTTGCCTTTTTATAGACTAAGTAAAACTTCTCACCTTGTGTTTCATAGAAATTATTAACTTTTTGACAAGTTCACCTCAAGTATGGGAGAACTGTGTCAGCTAGATGTCTAAAAAAATCTTTAAAATGCTATTTTTAAAGATTATCATAACTAATTAAGTTTACAGAATTTTTCTAGACAACAGCTGTGTCATGAGAACTCCTCTGGAAGTATGATTACTGACAAACTGGGAAATTCTTTCACATATCTTTCTATCATATTCTTTCATGACCCTGTTAGAATGATTCCATAAATAGTGGCCAGATTTGGTTCAAGTCAGAAAAGCTTTGACACCATATTTCAAATTATCTGGACCTTTTTTCTTAATTCTTAAACAGACTTTTTTTCTCCACATGAAAAAAGCATGATCCCAGAAAGACCCCCACACAAGCAGTTACTTTCCAGCCTTTATCCTGTTATCCTCCATTTTCATGAAGGAAATGGAAAGCTGCAGCTCAACTTTGCCATTTTTGAGACAGAAATCACAAAGTTTTTTTTTTTCTTTTTTGCATTCTACTTAACTAATACAAGGTGAAGATAAAGCAAGCATTCAAGTGCTTAACTAAGAGACATAGAAACTGTAATCCTGTTGAAATTTTATTTTTAGAGCCTGCTTATTGCTGCAATCTCAAGTCTCAGAATTATAGAGCTAATGGAGTCCTATAAGCACACTCAGGTGCTTTTTACCTCACTTACTTGAGTGTGCCATGTGGTACGTTAGCACAAATATTTCCAAAATCAAAGTTGTGTTAATATTATATTTCTTAGCTCTGTACCTTCAACTTCTTTACTGAATTCATGGTAATTCATGGTATGACAGGGTTTTTACTTTTTTTTTTTAATTCTTTTGCTTAGGAAATGGAGACATCCATTTTTAATTTTTTTCACCTAAAAAGCTTTATTTTGCCTTTTGACATTTAAATGCACGTAAACATGCTGTTCCAGAGGAAAAGAAAAAAAGGGTGTTTAACCTCCAAATGTTTACAAAAACTTTGTACAAAATGAAAGAAAACATCTGTGAAATCTGTGTGAAGTAGAGCTTCTAAATGTGAGAAAAGTCATCAGCCAGCAACTAACTCGACATGTCAGTTTATTGAGCTGTGGTGGAAGGTCAGCCCCACTAGGCACTCGATAATCATCTACGAAGACCAAACTTGCAGACAAATTGTAAATACATATAACAAAAAATAAAAATTTCCTTGCACTCCCTGATGACTATCAACTGTATTTCTGAGAGTGTAAATTATGTCTGTAAGATCACACACTGAGACCAAGGCCATGAGTACACTATGCAAGAGACTGCAGCTGGCAGAACGTACCAAGCAACGTGGCAGCAAGAGCAAGCAGGTTTGAACATGGAGTGAAGAAGCAAGAGATTGAGACCATCCCTATGAAGAGTTTGTTCCTTAACCTACATCTTAATGGTAGAGAAAGGAATTGTAACCCAAATCTAATGGTTTTGAATTTATATTTAATCTACTTAGCCATGATTGCAAGCCAATATTGTACACAGGAGGGTGTGTTCCTAAAAGCTGAGAAATTTGCCTATGACACAAAAATGAGGCACTGGACTGTTTCATGGCATTAATAAAAAAAGATTTTATGTGGTTTCTAATGAGTTTTAACCTGTTCAGATAACATCACATAATAGTTTGACATATCTTGTAATTGTCTTCAGTAATTATAAACCAGCCTTAAGGGCAGCTGACTAACAGCATCTCCCAATGATTTTCTTGCATCCGCAGCTACAGAAACACGTTGAAACTCTAGGATGAGAAGGTCAACTCCTCTGAAATAGATGAGACCACATGAGACGGTTTAACAAAGAAGCATCTGTGTTTTTGTTCTAGCTTCAAGTAATTTTCCCAAACAGGACCGTTTTTCTTCCATGCTCTGTAGTGCAGAGGTTTAGGATTCCTCTATGATTTCTATTTACATGGATGACTCGCCACAGTGCTGCTGATTCTTTGCCATTAAAGGTACCTTGAAGAATTTAAGCTTTGCTAAAAATCATTCTGAAATGTATTTGCACTATACCTGTCCTACGCACTAAAACAAGATTGAGTGTCTGCTACATTTTGTTGAATGTGAGTAGATGACTTACCTATCCAGTGATGCAGTGAGGCCCTCGGATCCTGACATTTATAAATTACTAATGGAGAAATCTGCTAAGAGTGAACAAGATTTTTCTCCACAAACTGCTTAGCCATTAAACCTGCATGTTTAATTTATTTCTGGATATCTGCTGAAAAATTTTATATTCTCAAAGTTCCTGAAATATGGAATAATAAGCTGAATTTCTCCCAGAAGTTCTGATAAACCCCCAGGTTTTTGTAAAACATTTGAATCATGTATGCATGGACATTTTTCTCTGTATCCTTCTGCCATAGTTCTGGACTCTACTCACCATCAGATCAGAGGTCTACAGCAAATTTCTTCATGTTTAGGAGTTGAGGATAAAAATTTATGCTTAACTAAGACCATGAAAGGTAAGGATATAAATAGTTGAGTGGGCCATCACAGCCCTTATTTAGCTGGGGAAATGTTCTGCTTTTGATTTCAGTAGTGTTACACATCTTGAATAGGTTCAAAACAAGTCAAAAACCAGAAATTGTGCTATTTCATGGAGACAAATCCTGAGAAGTAAAACTAAAAACAAAATTATGAAAATACCTAACATCAACTTTCATCTACATCAAAATCTGCAAATTTATTTCCAATTGATTTAGAAGACCAAAACAAATATTGATTGATTGATTTTTGAATGTCAAATAGGGAGGTCATAGCTTTACTAGCTGATGCTATTCATATTCTTCAAAGAATTAATTCCATTCTCCTGTTACTGCATTGTCTTTTTTTAAAAGGTATTTTAGGATCCTCTTCATATCTATACATTTAGTAGCTTGACAAGGCTTAATTTAAATTCAAACATTTTCAGTTAAGACGACTTAGGATATATAATTTATTTTTAAAAATACAATAGCCATACCAGCTAAATATATCCACTGAAAAACATGTTATAAGACATATTGTTACACAATGGTTCAGCAAATCATTTAATATTTGATAATGGTAATACTTGCAAGTAAAGGTAAAGTGGTGTTCTTTTGAACAGATCAAGGAATAACCAAACTTACAGGATTGGCTAAGTACCCTCAGGTTAAAAAGTAACATGATAAGCCAAACTTTAAAGAGATAGAATCTATAGCTAAAGTTAATACTGGGGGAAAAAGAAAGTATAGGCAGTGTGGAAAACCAAAGCTATGGGTGTGAAAAATCCTTCTTGCTTTCATTTATTTAACTGTGACTTACGAGGTTCATTCATACCCATGACCAAAGCTCAGATTGTTGCTTTTCTCTAACCTTGAGCAGAATTCACCAGGGATGTCTTGTACCTTAGCTTGGCTTAACACAGTCAGTTGACTCTCATGGATCATGTGGGACACCATACAAGAACGTTTTTGGGTGCGTCTACACAGTCATCCAGCACGGGAAGGACTTTTGGGTACTTGGATGTGGATATGGTGGATACAGGACCAGAAAGTGGAGTTCCTCAAAAATGGGACAGAGAACAGCAGTGAGGTCATGGTTTTGGGGATTCTTTTCACCAAAGAAGCAATTTTCTCCCTTCTCTTCTTTGCCTCCCCTCTTACCATGACAGAATTGCATCTGAAAAAGAAGTGAGGAATTAATCTCAGACTGAACTCAGAGGTAGGGATATGCAAGAATGTTCAACAGAGTTCAAATGGGGGAAGGGAAAGATAGAAAGAATAAACACTCTAATATTCAGCTGAAGAAGTTTGAGCACCTTGAATGGCTAATTTTGTGTTTTCTCTTTATGACAGAAAGGAGAAGATGATCAGCAGCAGTTGTTTATGCATTTGAGGACACAGAGGTAGTGCATACTTCTGGAATAAGACACCACAGTAGGTGGAAGCAACTAAGTAGGTGTAACAGCCTTCCCTTGTCTCCTGCTTGTGCACCCCAAAAAATGTGTCATTTTGTCTCAGAGCATGGCTATTCCAAAGGTGGAGGTAAAGTTTGCCCTCTTGCACACACTTGGAAACTTAATGTGTGGTGGGCAGGGCCAGCCCAGATGCAGCTGGAGAATTGGTAGATTATAAAACAACCCTCAGGCAAGTGAGTTTAAATGTTCAAACCACTGAATTATCATCATCTACAGCTGGATTTTGGAAGTCAGGAATAAACTCTGTTTCATCTTTGACAGAAGGACAGAGGTAACAACCTTTAAGAAAGGATTCAGAAGCACTGTCTCCCAAGAGAAAGAAAGTACATTCTGATAGTGTTCTGATAGCCCCTCATCCTCCCAACTTCAGCCATTTCACTTTCCTGCACAGTGTTTTCAAGACTTAACTGTCAGGGGTTACAGTTTTGAGGAACAAAATTTGAGTTGCAAATTTTAACTTTAGAGTTTTTATGTGTAGAATGTGTCTGAGGAAAAGCTATAGTATAGACTTGTTTAGTTTCTGAAGCAGGAGCTGTTCCTGTAAAGATAAGGAGGCAGTAATGCTCAATAGTTTGAAGAATCTCCTACTAAACTATTCTCTGCCTCTGCTCACATTTTAAAGGTAACTTCCTTTTTAGGAAATCTGTATTCACTTGGGACCAGGAAAAGGAGCTGAACCTTACTTTGGCTCTGCAAGGCTGCACAGATAATGCTGGGTTTGGAAGGTAATGGGACCATTATACCTCTGTCTCCCATGTTCTGCTGATGCAGCTGATCAGGAAGTGGGTAGGTGGCAAGGGAGGTTATTTCGTTGTCTCTAAGCATATGAAAATCATGAGTGAGGCCTGAAAATATAATTTGTCTGACTTGATGCTCACAAGATTAAACACAAGATTAAAAAAAAAAAAAAACAAAAACAAAACCCCCCACAACCCCAACTTTCCCAAAAAAAAAAAAAAAAAAAAACAAAAAAAAAAACCCCCCCAACCCCCCCTTCCCACAAAAAAAAAAAAAAAAAGCTTAAATTCTCACATAATCATATAATTTTGGAGAAAAAATTTCAAAGTAGAAAATACATGAAGTTTGCAATAAGGCATGGGAACCTCCAACGTGGAGCTGATGGACCAACAGGCTGCTAGCCAAACTAAAATGACAAGAAAAGGGAACAATTTGTCCCTGGCACAGTACATTACTGTCTCAGAAAAAGAGAGAAGTGGAAAGACATGCTTGCCAATCTAAGAGGAAATTCTGCAAAACCAAAAGAAAAATCTGTTTTCATAACAGTTTGGTCATACAAGCTATCTCCCTGGTGCTCAACCTTGTGCTCAGCCATGAGCTCTTGCCCCATGGCTGCAGCATCAGAAAGCAGGTCAGATACCATCGTCTTCACTCTGGAGTTCCTGAGGCATTGGCAGCTGTCCCATGGTCTGCTGCTCATGCCTGTCCTTAGAGAAGACTCAGCAGAGAACAGGATGTGGAATCTTGGACCAACACAAATCCTGCTCCCCTTCAGAGGCAGTAGGGAGCAGAGAACCACCTGAATGCAATTTGTGGCAGAATTTGCATATTCTTTTTGTGTTGTATTCTTCCCCATATTTACAAGAAAAATATATAAGAAAGCATTATTCATTATCGTAATTATTCTAATTACAAAATTCTTACAAAAAAAAAAAGTAGGCAAAATTTCCTTTTCTGAATGAAAGCTTTCTTAAACCAGCACTTTCAGAATGCCTGTGGTCTTATTTTAAATAAAAATCATTCTCACCTAATGATGCAAAGATTTCTGAGTGTGTTCAAAATAAAATAAATATTTACAATATTACTTTGTTGCATACACAAATGCAGGAAAATCTTATGTAAATGAAGATACTTTTCTGCAAGGACTGGAAGTTTATCCAGCAACATATATTATCAATTGCCTTTTCATCCCTAGAAGATTGTTGGATTTGACTTTGTGAGTTTGTGTTATGAAACCACAGGAAGACATGATCCTTAGTCCAAAGGTGCATTGTTCAATGCTAGCTTGGCTGCTGCTATATCTTAAAACACTTCTCAGAAATTGTAGAAATGTATCAGAATGGTACAATAGATAGAATAGTAGGGCTGGCACAGGGAAGGCCAGTGGTCACAAGCCAATAGTAGAACAGCAGGTAATCAAAAGAATGGTAAGAGACACTGACTGAGAGGGAAGCAGAAATTTTCAGTTATTACACTCGCTACTCCTTTAGCACAGCAGTTGCAAAAATGGAAGGGAAAAAGTCAAGGCACTTCCATAGCCTGGTGGCTGTGTCTGGGATAAGGGAGATTCTTCCTGCAACATTAGAGCAGCATGAAGTACAGAACTTGAAAGAGTGTCTGCTGAGGATATTTTCAGCTGAAATAAAGTTACTGCTTATGAAAACAGTCAAGGAATTAGTCAACAGGAGGCTCAAAAGTGCCAATTTTAATCAGAAATTCTACTTTCAAATACAATTTGCAGCTCTTGCTTGGTGAGAAGTGATTCTCACTAGGTGAACTCTCCAGATCATCCATAAATAAAACAGCATCTTATACTGCACTGATTTCTTATCAGACATAACACCTTTCTGAAGACCTGAGTTTGACTTCAAGCAACATTTTTGGATTAAGTAAATTTTTTAAAAACAACTGCTTTGTAATAGATTATATATTTTACAATGAAAATAATATTTATAAAAAAATATTTCTATGTTTCTTCTACCATTACTCCAAAGGGATTTCAACTTCCTCAAGAAAAAAATGTTCTAGACAATCATGCTTAATGTGTGAGTTCTTGTGGAGGCATGTTCCCTTCTTTTGAATCCATTTGTAAGTATCAAATATGAAACAGAAACCTGTAAACTTTTATATTCACAAAAATTGAACTTTTCTGAAAATAAACCACTTTCACAGAGGAAAGTTTCTCCAAACTCTACATTCACTCTGAAGTAGACACCAAAGAATCCGGTTCTCATACAAAATTACATACGAAAATCGACTCCATAATTTCTGACTGTCATAAAATATTAAGCCCTAGTACAAAACCATCAAAAACTTTTTTGTGTGTGTGAAAAAAATGCAGCACAATTGCTTTCTTTGTTCCTCCCTTTCTCCACCACTTCTGAGCAGATTTTATGCAACATCAGAATCTGAAAATAGTGCAGACTAAATGTGGGTAACATCTTTACTACTTGGAAGTGATGGACTAATAGTAGCTAAAGAAGTACCTGGACATAAAGACAGCATGAAAAATACTCTATAGAACCCTTACAATAAGAAATTTAACTTCCTTGAGCAATGAATACTCTAGACATGTAAGTGTCATCAACTAACTAGTGAGGGGGCTTTCAAACCTATCATCATTTATGAAGATGTTGGATAGGGTGGGGGCAAGTGTTTATCCCTGTGGAACCCTGTGTGTGACAGGCAGCCATACTGAGTAAAAAGCATCAATCAGCACCCTCTGATTTCAGCCTGTGAGCCAATTTCCAGTCCACCCCACTGACCACCTGTCCAGTCAGTATCTTGCCAGTTTGTATAGACCGTGGCAAACAGTGGCAAATGACTGGTTAAGTACAGAGGTTTGAACTGCTTTGGCTATCTCTTCTCAGCCTGTATACTCTGCTGCATCTTTGAAAATATTAAAGAGCTTTAGAGGACATTGAAATGTTATCAGAACAAGTTAAGGAAAATACTTGGGGTTTTTTTCCATTCTGGCAATTTCTTACATTACACACATTTGGGAATAATTTTTAGAATTTAGAACAAAATAAAGGTTTTTTGATACTGAATCTTGTGTTTCTATTGAAGATGTAGAAAGTCTGAAAAGAAATTAGGACTCTGGGTGTAAAGTCCTTTTCTAGTTTTAATTTTTTTATTAGCTTATACTTCACTATAAATCTAGCTCTTAAGCGCCTCCAAAACTTTGGCATAAGTTAGTCCTAAGTATCAACAAATATGATTATTTTCTTGAAGTCTACTAACTTGCCCTTTGCCTATATAAATACAAATCACAGTTATGTAATGTTGTTTGGACTGGATACCCTACAGTTTAAAATTCCTAAGCTATGAGAAATATATTCAGAATGCATGTCAGGGAGTGTTCAGGTCCTTTCCTTGGAAATTATTTTATCTGTAGGTTTTCCAATAAACTAGGCTAACTGATAAAAGACTTAATGATATCATTCTGCCTAATAGTAGGCTCTTCATTTTTGATTATTGTTCATTCATTATAAACATTATTTTACAGGGAAACAACAATCCAAAGGTTCACAATGTCACTTACACAAGGCAAACCAAAAGTCAAGATTCAATTATAAATTTGGCTGTTGACCAAAATTTTGTCTACATGAACCTAAGTGATGAGACTTTAAGGATATGAAGTTACTGAAACAGAAATGCAGGAAGAAACTACCTGTCATGTAAAGCAAGTGCATTTTTCACAATCCTTTTTGTTATATTTCTTTGTGTGGAATAGGTACTCGTATGTTCATATCCCTGTATGCTCATTCATATACCTACATATATATATGTCTGTACCTGTTGTTACCCACTCTAATTTGGTACCAGTGAAATTAATTCAGCCTCCTGGTGCTAAACTGTGCAGAACTTTTATAACTATTGGACTTATTATAACCGTATTATCTTTTCTTCCTTTGATGAACTTCCCAATTATGTGATACCATGAAGCAGGGAAAATGTTAAAAAAGTAGTGATGGTATATTAAAATCATGAGAGTAAAATTGATATGAGATATACAAAGATTCACAGAATTAAACTCTTTAATATTATGGCACTGATTGAGTGTGGAGGGGGAAAAAAAAGCCATAATAATTCAGTTTCAAACTGGTATCTCACTTTCACTCTAACCACCATTTTGAGTGTAACTGGTTGGATGTGCAGCATCCAAATTTCTCTTGCAAGTAATTTCCAGTAATGATGGGACCAAGAAAGCAAGCCTTATGAGAAAGTTATCTAATTTATAAAGTAATGCAAGTCTTTTCATATCACAAATATTTAGCTTTGATGTGAAATAATGTTCTGTGGGGTTTTTTTTCTAATTACATACCTGCTTTGAGCATTAAGCCAGGTTCTTTCCATTTCTTGAATCTCTGCATTTAATGAAGAACTGTGTTTAATAGCTAAAAATATGCATGTTTAATTATGTTTTAGGCATTTTTTTCCTGGTGGAAATTAAGTTTTGAGTGAGGCACTTAGGCCTCCAGTAAAGATTAAGTGGAGAATTAGATGCTTCAGAATAAGATCCAGAAAAGAAAATACACTGGTAAAGGGCAAGTCTGCATAGCACACTGAGAAACAGTACATTTGAAATAGTGGTTTGCTGAAGAAGAGTGACTCCACAAGAATAATTTATTTTCAAAAGATCCAGGTGAGTACATATAAATGGTGACGGAAAATTCTGTCCAGTCTTTTATATGGCTGTGGGGTATACTGTTCATTAGAAGAAAGAGATGGGGAAAGAGAGAGTGTGGTGGGGAAAGAAAGAAGAAAGATGGAGAGGTGGTATTTTACATATCTTTTAGAAAGTGTGGCCTGCTTGGGTCTGAAATTCTTGCTAAGGGAGGTTTAAAGCCATAAAGCTTCATTATAAGGCAGCGAGGCCATACATTCAGTGAACAATGATTAATATATGTGGTTAAATCTCATTTCAGTGTCCCGGTCCTGTGCCAGCACTGAAATTCATGAGACAAGTGAAAGAGGGACTCAGCAGATAAGTTGATCTGCTGGAGGATTTTTTGGGTCCCTTCTCCAAAGGCTGTTTCTGTACTTCAAATCAAACACAATACAGACTTCCTTTGCTCAGATGAAGAACCCAATAAACTCATCTGCCTTTTTTTTTTAACCCTTGGGAGTAAAATATGGCCAGAATATGCCAAGAGCATCCCTCCACATGCTTGTTTTGCTTCTGTTCCCTCAAATAACCTACACCTTAGTTCTTACATGACCCTCCTGGGAGGTAGGTTATGTCAGTTTGAATCCCTCAGGCAAAGAAAAGAACTTGATCTGGAGTGTCTCTTTCCTGGTTGAATGTTTGAATGTCTGTGGCCACTGCATTTTCCCTCAGCTGCAACTGCAAAGAAAGCAGCCACAGCATTTTTGTGAGGTTGTGTCAGCTTGTGTCAGACCCTACTGGAGCCTGGCAGAGAAATGCCTTTTTCTCACATCTGCATCAGATTTAGGCAGGAGATAAGGATCTCTTGGGGCTGGGGAAGCCTTGGGGATTTACTGAAACAAAATTTTAGGAGTTTAAGAGAATGTTAAAATCAATCAGGGAGAAACCAACTGATCTTAACAGCTTTCAGGTTTAGACATCATGGAGTGGGGAGTGTAAGGGGAATTTTTTTGGCTTAGGCATCTCAGATGTGCCTACTTGGGTCCTCTGCTACATCTAATGGAAAGATCCTGTTGAGGACTGAATCAAGTTGTTGAATACTTGTACAGTGTAATGGTCAGATGCCACAGGTTTCTAGGATTTACGTTTAATTCTGTTGTTGCAACAGATATTCCTGTTGAAAAATGGTATTTCCTCAAGGAATATTTCCATTTTAAAATAAAGTATATAAGTCTAACAAAGATGCTGTTACTATTAGAAATGTGGCTCTGATTACTACAAAAAACTAACGTTGCTCCAATAAAATGCTTCAGAGAAATTTATTTAAAGTGCCTTATCCATCAGACATCCAAGTGATTTTTCTTCTCTTGCTGTTTGAACAGTCTTAATTAAATTAATTAATTGCAGTAATATATACTTACTGGCATATACTCATAAGAAATGCAGAGATGTAGGATTAAGTATTTCTGTCAGATATATACATTTGCAGAAAGAATAGAGCAAAAAGACAACATATTATTCTGTTTTAAAACTTAAAGGATAAATTTTTGCTGCAGGCATAAGGCTATGAACAGAAAAGGAATTGAATTTCTGCAGATGTTTGGCAATCTTACATTTTTTCAGAAAACTAATTAAATTATATGAAATTAAATTTTAAAATTGTTAAATAATAAAAAATTTGCTCAAACATCTAAAAAGTATTTTGAACAAGGACTGAAGGTAATATGTTTTCAAAAATATAACTTTAAAAAACAAATTTTAAAATTCAATTATGAAGGAAAATAATTGAAACACTGAAACATACAAAATGGAAAAAAATTCCAGCTTGTATGATCACTCTGACTTGTTATGTTGCAAATGATAGCTCACAAAAATATAATGCATAGAATTTT
>VXBI01008774.1:283504-472698 GCA_013397375.1 Toxostoma redivivum | reverse complement strand
TTTTTTTAATTTTGTTAATAGTTGCTTTTTTTTTTTTTTTTTTTTTTTTTTTTTTTTTTTTTTTTAGTAAATAATTCTCGGAAGTACATCTAGGAAATTAATTAAAACTGCTCGTAGCGTTTTTTTTGCACCTGTCCTCCTTTCCACCAGAATTATCAATGCACTGTATTAGTGTGACACAGTGGTAAACTCTCAGAGGGCTCTCTCTCAAAGGTGAGCTCTGGCTGCTGCTGCTGCTGCTGGCTGTCACACACCGGAGCCATCCCACCCCTCCCTGCTGCTCCGGGACAAGGAGCTCTCCAAGCCTCACACGGGGAGTGAGCTCTGACACAGCACAGGTTTACACGGCCTTTCCCTGAATTGCTTAAGCTGATGTCATGAGCACAAGATTTCCCAAGATCTGTGCCAGTGCCAGTCAAAAACAACATATTTTCCTTGTTAACATTATATACTTGTTTAGGAACTGCATCTAATACTGTGAAAAGGAAAGGGTAACCAGTTAGTCAAAATGTATTGTACTGCTTTAAATGTTTTTATTCATGCTGTGAGGGTATCTCTTTTTGGTTTCATCATCAAATTATATTTTTTTAGTATTCACCTTAAAATTGCAGCCAGCTGAACACCGGTTATTAGGCAATGATGTTATGGGTTGAGTTATGCCTCTCTGCTATCTTATCTGGAGAACTGCTTCATGTCACAAGTGAAAATTAATTTCTTATTTTACTTTCCTGTTAAATGGCTACAGATTCACATTGCCATAGTCTGTGTGACTATCAGAGTTCACTCAGTGGAGGCTTGGTTCTGGAATAGCAAGGGCTTTGCAGGTCAAGCATGCTGTGTGTTGGCAGAAATACAAGACCCAGTTCTGAGATGAACTTCTGTCACCACCATGAAAATTACAGTGAGTATTGTTGGAAAATAATCTGGTTTTCAGATTTATGTTCTTGTGTTCCATGCAAAGGCATAAACACACAAGTAAAATCCAGCAATCTGATATATCAGTAAATATTTATGTTTATTGTTTGAGTTGGTATTAAAATAAACAAACGAACAAATAAGATTTCATTTGTTAATGCTGGCTCACTTTATTTAAAATATCTTCAGGTTCACCAACTTTTAGCAAATCTAGTGACACTCAAAGGCACCCCAGCAGGTGACTTCTAGTATGGGGGTCCCAGAAGATCTGGTTCTCCTTGTGAAGGGCAGAAGGGTCTAACCCAGATTAGGAACAGGGGCTACTGGCAGCTGGGTTTATGCTGTTTCAATTAGGAGACTAAATATAGGTTTCAAAATGCTGGAAACCTGTAGAAAAACATAGAGACCAGAAGTATTTTTTTTTTTTTAGGGGAAGTGAATAATCGATATATTTTAAGTTTTGCTCTCATTTCAAAAAATGAGAACATGGTCTGAATGCAAAATCCTGCTTTTCATGAAATGCTTATCAAAATAGCTGAACACCTCACCACACCTAATAATCAGCATAAAATAACCCCTTATACTCCGTCTTTCCAAAATGCCTAGATTGAAATGTCAGTATGGATTTGAGGCTGTACTTCTTTCCAGTGGCTACAGACTGGGAATGTGACAGCAGGAAGCATAAAGGATTATTCACACTGAAATGCTACAGTCATCGCATTTCATGTATAAAAACATCCCCTCTATCCCCTCTGTATCTGAACTGCATAGGATATGTATATTTACCTGGGAGCAAGAAATGTACAAAAAGGACTTCTCTTTCTTTCACTTCAAGACAAATGTGGGAAATTGTTAAATAGTTGCAGTCTCTGATTCCTGCCATTAACCCAGATTTGGAAAACAAACAAACAAGAATCACTGATTGAAATAATTTCTCTCCAAAATACAGAAGCTCTGTAGGTTAAACATGAGTACTTTTAATCATTCTTGCTGCACACCGGGGCATGTGAAAACTATTTCTCTCCACTATACTTAGAATTCACTTAGCAAGCTTCCAATAGAAAGAAAGATTCCAATGTAGAAAGAAAACCCCCTGTCCATAACTAACCATGCATCATGAACTTTACATTCAGAAGCCCATTTTTTTAGTGATCTTTCATGTTTTAGTTCATGGAAGACATTACATTTCTCTATCAAGATGCTCTCTTGATAAAGAAGGGAGTGAAATACTTTCCAGAGCCCTTGGAATGCAACTTTTATAACCCAGTTAAAGAAATTGGTAAGACTCCAAGAAAGGCAGAATGTTACTTTTGTTCTGTATTTGCACAACCCAATTTTTCCAGTATACAAATAATTTCACAGAATCACAGAACGTGTAAGGTTGTAAAGGAAGACAGGGGGTCATCTGGTCCAACCCCTCTGCTCAAGCAGGGTCATCCTACAGCAGATGGCACAAGATTGTGTTCAGATTGTCCTCCAGTGAGGGAGACTCCATAACATCTCTGGACAATCTGTTCCAGTGCTCAGTCACATGCACAATAAACTGTGAATCAGTTTCTGCCTCTTGCCTCTTGTCCTCTTGCTTGGCACCCTCAGCAGAGCCTGGAAACTTTCTCTGACATCTCCCTTCAGACATCTAAATAGATTGATGAGGTTTCCTCTCAGTCACCTCTTCTTGTGGCTGAACAGGCCCAGCTCCCTCTGCATTTTCTCATAGGAGAGAAGCTGCATTCACTTCCTAAATCACCTACATAGCCCTCTGATGGACCTGCTCCAGGAACTCCATGTCTTTCTTGTCCTGAGGAGCCCAGAAATGGACACAGCACTTCAGATGTGCCTCACCTGGGCTGAGTAGGGGGGCAGGATCATTTCCCTTTACCTGCTGGCAATGCTCTTCCTAATGCACTCCAGGATGTCATTGGACCACCAGCACACTGCTGGATCATAGAGTGTTTGCTGTCCAGCAGGACTCCCAAGTCCTTCTCTGCAGAGCAGCTTTCCAGCAGGTCAACTCCCAGCCTGTGCTGGTTCATGGGTTATTCCTTCCCAGGTACAAGACACTGCATCTGCCTTTGTTGAAGTTTAGAAGGTTCTTTGCTGTCCATCTTTCTATCTGTTGGGGCCCTTCTGAAGGGCTGAGGTATCTGAAGGGCAGTACAGCCCTCTGAGGTTTTAGCCACTCCTCCCAGCTTTGTGTTGTCAGCAAACTTGCTGAGAAAACACTTACCCCTTCATTATTGTGTGAATATGCTATGGAAGTTCCATGTCTTATGAGCAGTTATAGAGAAGAACTTGTCCAAGTTGCTATTATTTTGTACTTACTGTAGTTAACTGTACTTCCTTTTTGCCTGGATGGATCATAGGGGAAGGTACAGTCATTGATTTACCTAAATCCTCTCTACATAAGATTGAGAAATATGGATTATATGCTCACAACCTACAGATCATAGACTCGTAGCAATAGCCATGATCTACAAAACAATAGTCCCAAGTTTAAATCTTGGTGTAATGATTTCAAAAGCGGACATAAGCCTGTATTTCCTCCATCTCAGTCTTATGAACAGTATCCTGCTCAAAACAAGTTACAAGCCTGAGAAACTGGGGAAGTAGCTTTATAATCTGAATTACAAGCCCTGACCCTATCAGCAAAACAAGAGTCATAATTATAAAACTATTCCTTACTAAATGGAGAGGAAGGAAAGTATTCATTCATTGTAACACAACCCGCTCCTCACCACCAATTCTCCCCAATCCCTAAATACAGGATTCCTTCTGGAATCATGAAATGTGCTGAAAATCTGGAAATACTGTTGCTGGAGGTAAAGTGTTGATACATTCTTGAAATTGTTAGGAAGCTAACCAATGCAACATCTTGAATAGGGAATGGGAAGTGATTGGGACCTGGTGGATGAATTAGAGGTAAATGTTGTGACTCACCTAATTGACGAACTGCCTGTCCCATCCCACCTAGCTAGAGCTCTGCCCTGATCCCACCTAAAACCAGAGATATAATTCTTTATACCAATGCAGCCTGGAGATGGCAAGCATGTGGCAGTGGTGAAGATTTTCAAATGATTGTGTTATCTCCGTAATAAAAGTCCATGGGAAAAGTGAATTATATATATTCTACCCTGATTACACAAAATCCTAATTTTGAGATCTGTGATGGATACTTGCTCTGTTCCAAAGTAATGAGTTCACTGTAGTTCTAAGAGTTTTACATTCAAAGTTAAAGCAAAAAACGTAAATACCATCTTACAGTATAAGGATAAAGTAAAAGTGTAGAATTACCTTTTTTTTGAAAACCCCATTCAGGAAAATAAACTACTAAGAGTGGCAGACTGATAGCAATCTGAGAGAGTGAACACAAAAAAAATATTAGTCATAATTAAATTAAAACTACCCATGAGTACTACCAATTAGAAAATTGTATGCAAGAAAGGGGGGGGGGCGAAATAAAGAAAAAAAGACAGAGAAAAATGTGATTTTTGATAAAGATGAAAATGGGTATGTGTGACATCCTACTACATGAGATGGTCATTCAGTTATAGCTGAAAATAGTTATTGATTGTTCAGGTTACAGTGACCTATTGACATTAACTGGATCTTTTTTTCAGAAAAATTATCTCTAGCATCTGTGATAAAAAATTCCAAACCTTGCAATTATACAGATTCATAAATTGTATTTGGACTTTTAGTTTTTTAATCAAAATGTGCTCAATTGTGACAGCTAGATATTTTGCTTTTAACTCTAACAGAACTAAGATTTGACCTTAATTTTCTGTACATTCCTTTTATTTGGTGCTGTTGTATTAATTTTGATCAAAATCTGCTATCTTGTGTTTCATTTTCTGGTGAATTTAAGATTCTGTATAAGCAAGAGAAAGGGAAATCTTTGAGACTTCTAATTTCAACCTGTGATCATTATATAAAGAGACTAGAAGCCAGAAATGTTTCATCCTGCCCCACAGCCAGAGAAAATCTCTTATGACTGTTGATGGAGACAGATTTAATTACAGCACAGTTTCACAGAGGCCTGAGCGTATAAGCACAGAGCGGACATGAAGTGTTGTCAAGGTCCATTTGGCAGTGTTTCAACTGCCAAAGGCAAGACTAGAGATCAAAGAAAAGAGTCACAAATCCTAATAGCTGTATGAAAATCTCATTTAGACCAGGCTTGCTGGCAGATCTAGATCCGAATCATTATTACTTTTGCTATTTCTAGTTACGGAAGAAAAATGAGGCTTGCCTATGAATGTTTAAAGAGAAGAGACAAAAGGATTCTGAAGAAAATCCTTTAGCCGGTGAATATAAGGCCTTTTTCCCCTTAAATTCAAACTTATTTGAACACTAAAAATTTAAATGTGAGAGTTAAACTTAAGTCAACTTAAGTCCCTTGTGAGCTGGAGATTTCACCAGATTTTTCTTGTGTCCTCTGCATCCTGATGGCCCCAAGGCATATATTCCTTGTTGACTCAAGCAGAGTCACTTGATAGTTGAGTGTTGGGATATAAAAAATAGGTGTTTCCTTTAACTGTAACTTTCAGCATATGCCAGCAGCAACCTATAGGTATGAGACTGCTGAGCCATTTTTGTGTAAGTCTGTGCACTTTGTTAGAAGGCATGAATTTCTTTAAGGACAGGGAATACAAATGAACTGCTTGCTTCAGGAGAAGAGAGAGAAAAAGAGCTGTCTCCTCACCTCTCTTCCCCACACAAATGAAGGAGGGGTACACCTACACTTACTTTCTACATTCCTCTCTATTTAGGGTCAAAAAAGTCTTCTCAATAAGAAGATGAATACATCTTTGTAATCTACTCTTCTTTTGCTCTTAACCAGAGAATCTTTATCTTTTCTTGGCTAACACAAGTTTTGGGACCCCCAGCCTGTTTTTAAAAATAATTGAATTTCCAAAAATTTAAAATATTTCTAAGAAAATAAATCACATTCATATTTTGGAATGTGATTACTCAGACAGTTGTTGGTAGGGAAGTGTAAGATAAAGTAAGCTTCAGAATTGGGGTTTTCTTTGGCTGCATAAAACCTTTAGTGTTAGAAGGCCCAGATAAGTAGCTTGGTTAAAGCTAGGCAAAGGCAGCCATTTTGTCAGAAAATTGTTTCATAGAGAGCCTACATGTGGTGATTTTTTCAGCAGGTTCTGGAAAAAAAAAAAGTTAAAAATCAGTGGGTCTCTGTTTTTTCCATATTGCTTAAGGTGCAAATGACCTTTCACTATTGCTAGAGAGCTCTCAGAAAGCAATCTTTGTTTGATATTATCTAATCTTATTATTGAGAGAAAATAGAGCAACATTTATTATACACTATCTATACTGTATATCTAATACTTCCTGTGTCTCTTAACAATTACGACATTGATGCGTTTCTTTTCTCCTGAACATCTGAGTAAAATTATGTGGTCATTAAATTATCTTATTCAAATTTTTTCAATAGTCCCTTATCATCAACTTTCAGAGTGTTTATATAACCTTACAATCTGCAATATCAGAACTAATTTGTGAAGTTACATTTGAAAATTCATCATGAAATTTCAATACAACACACTTACTTACCTGATGAAACAGACTGTGGAACTATTTCCCATTAATCTAATGGGAATTTTGCTATTTGAGTTCAGTGGAACAGGACCAAAAGGTATTCTTTACCCTGGGAATAATTCAGAATGCAGATTTACTGACTTATTTTCTGATAAAACCTTTGGGATTTGATGTTTTCTTTTTTACATGATCAACCTTTAACTGTCGGAAAACAACATTTACTTCTACTTTACTTGTTTAAGGTATGAAAGGAGGAAGTGGAATGGAAAATTGATGAAGAAACCTGCCAGACCAGAGGAGGGGGATTTTCTGTAGTCATCCAATCCAAAATTCCCATGCTTCTAAGGGGAATATATTAATGCCTACTCCTATTCCTGCCCTTCCATGTATCCTTTCCTTACCATGGCATATGCATCCTCATCTTGGTCCCTCATTTCTGTGGTGATGAAATTCTTTTGCCCTCATTATTGAGAAACCTTGAGACAGCTCAGTTTAATAAATCTTTTTGGGGTTTTGTTCTGCATCTTTTTTTCTTCATATTTTACAAAGTTTATGGTAAAATAACATTGACATATAAATATGTCTAGATCTTTCAAGACAGAACTGAAAACATGACTCCTAGTCTGTAGTTGAAACCTGGTAATCAGGTGACAAATATCCTTTGACAGATGCATATGCACACACCAGACCAGATTATAAATTAGTCTCCAAAAGGGATTTTTGGTGGTTAAGTCTGAGCTGCTCAGGCTGGATGAGGAGACCTGACAGAAACAGTTTATATTAGCTAAGTATTGAAAATAAATATTTTGATTCAATTTGATTTCATTTTTACTAACTGCAAATCTCTTATTAAAAGAGGCAGTGGAAAATATCCTAGAAGGTGTAAGTTTGGATTTGAAAACAAAGATTATCTGGATATGTTTGTCATGATTTCTATTTTAATGTTTAGGTTACGTCTTCATGTTTTTTTTAATACAGTAACTGATGGCCAGTTGCAGAAGAATAATATCTGCCATCTATAGTATAAAGCCTCGCCTTTCTCCAGGATGCAACCACAGGGATTTTTCTAGACTGAGGAATTGTGTCCTGCTTTTGGTCCCTGTTTCTGGGATTCCCTGGATGATAAGTGCATCAGCAGAACTTAGACAGAAGTGTTCATCTGTGAAGATTAGTGAGAACATAAAAACACTTCCACATTTTTTAAAAATAAGAATTACAGAATCACAGAATCAGCTGAGTTGGAAGGGACCCACAAGGATCATCGAGTCCAACTCCTGGCCCAGCACAGGATCATCCCCAAGAATCCCACCATGTGCCTGAGAGTGTTGTCCAAACTCTTTTTGAGCTCTGTCAGGCTTGGTGCTGTGACCCTTTCCCCAGGGAGTTTGTTCCAGTGCTCAGACATCCTCTGGGTAAAGAACCTTTTCCTAATATCCAACCTAAAGCTTCTCTGACACAACTTCCCTCAGGTCCTGCTATTGGCAACCACAGAGAAAATATCAGTGTCTGCTCCTTCTCCTTTTCTCCAGGAAAATAGTTACATGGTCATGGATTAAACAGTAAGATACTGATAGAGAAGTTTTAGTTCTCTATCTTTCAAATGCAGTTCCAAAGAGCACGAATTTTTTTTGCTATTTTTTCTCCTAGACTGCTAAAGTATCACATATGTTCAACCTTCCTGTATGACTATACAAGATAAACACTTTAAAATGAGAGAGATTAAATTGTGGTTTCTCAGAGGAATGTTGAACATCATGTGAATATCCACACTGCGGATGAAGAATTATTAAGATGACCTTAAGAGAGCACTTTAAAAAAATCTGGTAAAGAATGATATTTTTCTGTGGATACACTGTCTGAGAATGTTTAACTCATTGTGTTGCAGGGGAAATGAAGAAAAAATTAAGAGAGTCCAATATGACAGAAATACTCAGCTCAAAATACTCAAAAGGGAACAAACAATTTATGTCCAACTTCTGAACCCAAAAGGTTGAAAGAAGTAACAAGCACCTTTGAATAACAGATGTCTCCTAAAATAACATGTGATAGCATAATTCACCACATATGCTGCAAATGCATTCTTAGTTAATCATATTATTGAAAGATGTAAACACTTCTGACATTAAATAACACTATTGAAACTTAAAAATAGGGGTCTTCTAAATGAAATTAACTGCATTTACTAAAGAATATTGTATACAGAACCACAAAATTTGGGAAAGCCATCTGTCAAACAGAAGTTCAACAATATCTACAGAAGTTCACCAATATTTACTGCAAAGTGGTGGACATACTTACTTTTGCATGAGTGCATCATGACCTTATATATTTCAAACTAACAGCACAGAGGACCACTCCAAGTGTGTCTTGTCTAGGGTTGAGACTCGCTGGCACAGGCACAGCTGGCAGTGCACTCATGCAGCAGGTGAACTCAATGGCAGGACATTAATTTCCCTTCTCAGGAGATTTTCCCTATGTGATTATTGTACAGATGATGAATGAAAGGTCTGGGAATTAGGATGGCAGTTCAGTACTGAGAAACTTGCTCTTGCTGTTGGGGAGCATCACCCTCAACTCTCAAGCTGTGTAGCGCATCAAGTTCAGAAGGAGTGCCCCAGAGCATCCATACCAAAGATTCTTCATGGGCTATGGGGAAGATGTAGCTTGACCTGTAAGTTCTGTAGTGTCTACAAGCCAGGCCTCTCACTTCCCAAGAAAGTGCTCTAACTTCTTCACTGCTCAGCTCCAAGGTAGGTATAGTTACCACATGCTTCTCTCCTGGCAAATGAGATCCCAAGTGGCCAGAGGTTCCTACCATCAACAAAGGCTTCTTTAGGGTAAAAAGGGGGGTGTCCTGTTTAGAAAGATTTTTGCTTCCAGTGAACTTCACAGGGTTTATATTTTCTCACCTAATGCATCGTTCAGTAGCAGGCCAGCCACTGAATCTGTGGGGGAAGCTGTTTCACTGAAGTAACCACAAATTAGTAACAAGTTAGAAACAACTAATTTTTCTGCCACAGCTTGTGTCATAAACACAGCTTAAGACACTAACCTTTGTATCATGTTTCTGAGCAGAGGAATCAAGTAAAAGTGTGATAGAATGGGGATTGCTAATGGACTGTCAGTATAATAGAAAACATTTCTGTTCCTGAAATCTGGATGCTCTTCTCATCCAGCTCAACAAAATATACATTATTTTTTAAATTTGCAACACGAGGATCAGGGTTTTTTTTTCAGCTTTTAATTGCTTCAGCATTTGGGCAGATATAATTTTTTAAGAGGAAGTAAGATGAAAGAGATTTATCTGTAAGATTTTTTTAAGGTGCTCTGAGTAATTATGGATGTAAAAAGTTCAACTTCTTGCCATCTTGATGTCAAGCAATGGAATACAATTTATACCATAATGTTGGGATAGTTTTAAAACAGTATAATTTTCTATGTTATATGTACAAGTATAGCTGCAAATTTCAAGAACTGTGGCCATATCAAGATGCTGAAAATTATGTTCAATTAGAAATACATCAAAAAAGAAGCATTCAATTCTTTTGGCAGGCAAATTTACCTGAACATGTATCTTCATGCTCCAAGAATGTATTGTAATTAATCACAATTATCTTTTGTACATTTAATCTGTGGATTAAATGTACAAAAGGCCACAGATCTGTGTAAATATTATTGAGAAGTCAGCAGACATTTGCTATGGAAAGTGAGTGAGTGACACATGAATATTATTTTGTATTTAGGACATTTCATGGAAAAGAGTAACAAAGTCAGAGAAAATGATATAAATACTGCTCCCCAGCAGTATTGAATAGGACTAAAATTCAGCAATGGAAGATCAAAAAAACAAACCAAAAAAAAACCCCACTCAACATCATATTCCCCCCTTCCCTAACATTACACCACTTAACCAACAGCCTTCAGCATGCCTTCTCTGAAGTTTAACTAAAAGTGAATAAAATGCCTGTAGGAATGCATTGGCATTCTCTTTGAAACAGGTTAACCAAGTAGCCTCCTATGTGTCAAGCCTTCATTAAAAATTTTAGGCAATCTACAGAAAAAGTTTCCTGGTGGTTCTAAAAACTTCTCCAAGAAATATCTGGATGATGTCTCATGAATCCGTGTTCAAACAATCTCTTGAAAAAGTAATTAGATTTTCTGGATTCTTCCACACAAATGAAACTGAAGTGCATGTGAATCAATTCCAACTGGCTGAGTAAAGAAAAACCTAGGTGATCCTTATACATGTAGAGGGCAAACAGAACAGCCTGGCAGTTTTTACAATTATGTGTATCTACTTGTGTACATACATGCATCAACAGAGCCCCTGGAAACACCAAAAGAACTGCTAACACGGGTAGCTAACAGTGAATTCTGGCCTGTTTCTTGCCAGGCCACTCTACTCCACGGCTTGTAAATGGCATCCATTTTGGTACAAACATTAAGAAAATAAGAACTGTAGGCATTTCAAAATATTTTATGCATCTTTAAATTTCTTCTTTCTGCAAGGTGCCAAAGGGTTGCCATAGAATTCATTGAGGGTAATATACAATTCAGCATGAGTCATGGAGACATAATAAAGGAATAAACATTTTGTGGCTGAATTATGACAATGTGTATTCTATTCTCATTCAAAATACTCATATGTACTTTTATGTAATATGAAATTAAAATGACATCTCCATATGAATATTGAGCAAAATTGGCATAAATATGAGTGTAATGTAATTAAAATCTTACAGATAAAACTGTGGCAGATAAGTATTTCATGTGCCCTAATAAGGCTAAGACAGTATTAAATAAAAAACAAATGTTGTCATGGTGCATAAACACTTCTGTCTCAGAACTGCGGTAAATGTGTGATTCAGAGATGACACCATTTGTATGAACATACATATCTGTAAAGTCTGAGAGAACTGGATTAGGGTGAGGAATAGAGGAGTAATTTTTGTATCAGGTGAAGGTGATCTTAAAAGTCTAAAGGATAGTACTGAGATGGATCCTAGTCATGTTCCTGTTCAGCTTCTGTATAGTGATCATTAAGTTTATTTCATTCCTTGAAAATTAAAATTGTCATACAAGTTTAAAGATGAAATTACAGATTTCTTTCCCCCTGAAAAGATCAATTTCATATCTTCATCTAGGGCTTTTTTGAATTTTTTTCCCCTCAATATTTTCAATGTGATGGTTTTACATATTTTTTTTAATTTATGGTCATATGGGGTTCAGTGAATGTCATTCACTGTTATTCCCATCCTTTTTTGTCCACCATAAAAAACACCTTATGCAAATCCTAACATTTGTTAATTCTTTTTAGTTCTATAGTGAAGGAACACTTTAAATCTCTGTTGAGGTCAGGGTTTTTATGACAGGAAGGTGATGGAAACAAGTTAAAACTTGGAATGCACTTGTCTGAAAACTAAAAAGAAATCTGAGATTAAATACAACATAATATTTAAGATGATAGATATATTAAAAACTTATGAGAGCATAGTGTATATTGCACATATATGTATTTTTTTCTGCATATCAGTCCAAACCATTGCAAATCAGGACTGTTTATATCCCCATAAACAGAAATATTTTCATTGCAAAAATGATAAAAAAGCCCCAAATGTTTGCAAACAAATAACTAGCAAAAAAAATTACAAATAATTTAAAAGCATGTCTTCTATTTTGTACTTCAGTGTCTATTTTTCAGCTTTTTTTGGTCCTTTCAGCACATATGGGTCATCTTTTAAACCTTTCTGTAGCAGAAAAGCTGGAAAATTTGTGTGGGATTTTGGACAACTCTTAAATTTTTGACAAAATCTAATCTTTTTTATAAAAAAAATGGGATTAAAATTGTAATTTGTCATATATGATTTACCTTCATATAGTACTACAAGAAGAGAACAAAAAGGAACAAAAAGATAAAACTCCATATGCAGTATTACATGTCATCTCTTTCCCATCAGTTGTTATAGTAATAAGTAATTGAAGCACTATGATGAATCTGTGCCTCAAATCCTTTTCTGTGTATAATTACAAATTATGTCTCCTTTGTAATACAGAAAATTTAATATTCATTTCAATATTTAATAGAATGTTATCATAATTAGAAAAAATTGTGAAACCATATTTATATGAGTGCAATTATTCAGAATTTTACAGGGAAGGGACTTCCTTTTTAAAGGGCTGATGGTTCATGAACTGATAGAAAAGATAAATGTTTTTACAGGAAATGGCAACCTGTAAATATATATACAGTAAATAAAGATTGAATTTGTACATTGCTAATTTTTCTACAGGTGAGAAACATTTTTGATTCAACAAAAGTGGGTTTTTGTATGTTTTGCTCTATCTATCCATCCATCCATCCATCTATCCACCCATCATCTGTGTATATGTATGTATATAGGATGGCATGAAAACACCTCAACTTCAGTTTTCATTGTAAAGAGAGTGATGAATTCAAAGACAAAATCATGTGTGTACAAGCCATTCATTATGGCTGAAATGCTGGTTTTCTGTGGAAGAGAGATATAGCAGCAACAACAGATAAAAAAATCTATAGGCATGGACAATTTTCTTTATAGTTTGTTCCATTTAGGAGCAAAGTCACATGCAGTTGATATCACGTGTAGGTTGTCAAGGGGTATATACTCTTCTGAATACTAGAATTGCAGAAGCCCAGTAACTTGGAAAGGAGGCTATCACAAGCATAAAGCCCAGCAACACAATACCCTCATGTGAAAGATATTTCCTGATTGAGAAAGAGCTTAAATATTCTTTAAAGACTCAATTGTACTTGAATATAATTTCAGAGATCGCCATGTGCACCATCTGTGTGGTTCAAGGAACACAGCAGCTTTTCTTTTTCTTGCAAAGGTTGCAGGCTTGAGTAAAGGGGAAAATAACAGGAAGAAAAGATGTCTCAATTCAATAAGTTATTCAGTTAATCAGTGCACGAAATCACTAGCATGACCTAAGTTAGCACACAGAAATGACAGTGTGCAGAGAAGCAGAATAGAGTTGGCAGAGACTGAATGATCAGAGAGGCATGTGACTCATGGTCCGAATGAAAGCAGCAATTAGAAGGATTGCAATTAAAACATCAAGGTCTTCAGGTCACAGAAACAGTAATTTCCTCCAATTTTCAGTTCCCAAGGATCAAGTTTAATGTTAACCCTATACCTGAGATACTTAGTGGGAGCATTGTTGTAGTTGCCTAATTATACTTGAAAGAGTGTAACAGAAGAGTAACATCCCTCCAATAGTAGCCAAAAGTGGCCATCTAGTGAAGGGCGAAAGGACACAGGAAATACGTACTTCCATAGGAGAGTGTGGTAGTCCCAGACATCCTCCTAGCTTCTGGTCTTTCTTCCTCATGTTGGAAGCTTTGGTCTTGACCTGCCTCTCTCTGCTCCTGTCAGGTACCAGACAGGTTCTGGGGTTGCTCAGATAATTCTGAAATCATAGAACCAGAGAATGGTTTGGGTTTGGTGGGACTTCTAATGATTACCTACTCTGGGGACCCTTGCCATGGGCAGGGACACCTTCCACTAGACCAGGTTGCTCAAAGCCCCATCCAATCTGGCCTTGAATATTTCCTGTGATGGGGTGTTCACAATATCTGTGGGCAACCTGTTCCAGTGCCTCAGCAACCTCAGCAAAATATCTAAACCTAGTTTCTTTCAGTTTAAAGCCATAATGGCAGCAGATTACAACCTGACATCTTAAGGTAAACCACCATCAATTTCAGTTTTCTGTAATATGTCAGATTGTTTTTTGTTCCAATTCAAAAGCAGCTGTCTGAGCAATGCACCCATACCATGGTTTTGTGTTAAGTGGCAGCATGCTGTGGGTTGCACATGTCCTAGTGTGGAACTTCTTGGCTTCTTCAGGAGTATTGATATGCGATGCCTTAAAAACCCACAGCCCACAATACCCAAGAGCACTGATTTGCTGCATCATTTTTAATGAAATATTTAGTAGTTGATAATGCCTGATGAGTGTGGTAATCTCAATTCTCTGTGACAGACATAAGAATTAATGTTTTATCAGCTACAAGCTGACAAGAGGCTGAAATATTGCTGCTGGTTACTGCTATTAATTTTGCCTCACACTAAGGTGTTTTTTCAGGCTTTAGTATATATTTCTGTGGAAAGAACATTATTTATTCTATATGATAGTGCAATTTAAAAGAATTATGGTTATTAGCAGGAATAAAGGTTCCAGTAAGGTTTTACAAAATAATTTAACACCTAATAAAAATTCACATTTCTTTGCCTAGAAAATGTGATATATTTAAAACAACTCATCAGACTTCCTCTTACTTACACTTTGGATAAACTGTATAGCTAAATATTTCCCTTTTGTTGTCTTTAAAGTATGGTGTGTTTTATAGATTTCAATTACTTCTGAAGTATAACAATAAGCAAGTTCCATATAAGCATACAGCACAAAAAGAGAGCAGAATCATAAATGAAAATGTTGACCAATTCACAATGAATTTCTCATTAAAATGTAGTTTCTCTTACTTCTCAAGAAAATACAGATAGGAAAAAGTAATATATACATACCCATATATTTTACCAATGAAATAAAAGACATTTAGTGACACAGTCAAATCTACTAAAACATAGGGACAAGTTAATAGTATATGTAAAAGGAAACAGGGACCAGAATTTAATTGTATGCCTGTTTAAATGTATGTTGAATCTCTACTTAAGATCTTTTAAGATCAGTGAATCATTCCAAACTAGAAGATCTATACTGACTTGGAAATTAGTAGTTGATGTGTGAAATGGTAATCTTATTTTCTGTTGAGACCACATCTGATATATTTAAATGATTATGTTTGAAACAGTATTTAAAAGCAAACTGTGTAAGCCAAGACTGAGAAAAAATTACAGGCAAGTTTATTCTTGTACCATTATTTTCTTCTCTTAGTGTTTTAGCTCACTTCTTTAGTTCCTGATTTTCCTTTCCTTCTATCCCTTTTACATCTTTTATTATTCTCTTCTCATGACGTTCTAACAGATATTTTTTGGTCAGATGTTCTGATATTTTTTACCCTATGATTTTTATCCTGTTTTTCTGGTAGTGGGGGCAAACTCTTGAAAAAAATAGTCCTGAAGATTGTAATTATTTATGAACTACACAAATCTTTGTGTCCTCACCCTGCCTATATTCAAAAGAAAAAATAAATTAAGTGAAGCAAAGAGCATAATTTCTTCATAGCTCTCCTGTAGGTGTAGATTTTGCTATTCAGTATATTATTGGGGAACTTCCATCTTATATTTCTTCAGAATCCTTTCATTACCAAGGTTAGTTAAAGCATACTAAATACTAAAGAAATATAAGACATCAAATTAATCTTTCAAAATTACTTTGTCTCAACAGCTGGAGTTTTGGGGCTCCCAGGAAAAAAAAAAGGAAAGAACCCTCAAACCAACCAAAAGAAAGAAAAGCAGTCAGAAAAAATTGCAAATAGCTTCCATCCTTTCAGTATAATTTTGAAAATAGCTAGAAATTTTCTTTTCTCTTGTGATGAGAAAGAAATTATCTTTCATGTTACCTGAGAAGTGACGGTTGGAACGTGTTAAATAGAAAACTGAAGGTGAAAAATTCTGTTTCCAGAAGTTTCTAAATTAGCAGCCAAGTATGAGATGGCCTGACTGGCAAATCGAAGACTATTGATCAGATCAGAGAAAAGAAAGAAAAAAAGTGAAGACACTTCAAAATGCATCCACAAAACTTGTTTGCTTTAAAATTAATTACTAAATGGTATTACATTTTCCCTCTTACCTATGAAAGAACCACAAAAGCAACCTAGTCCTCTGAGATGTAGATAAATTATGGTACAAAATGATTGTAAATTATTGTGCAATATGTTATAACTATCATGTTATGGATCACAATGTAAGACAGAGGAGCTTGAATTATCTTTACATGACTGGTTGAGGAAAGGGCTCTGTGGCAGCACAGGGACACAGTGCACCTGGGCTTGAACACAGGCTCACTTAGCAAATAGCTGTTGCCCCAGATGTGTGCACCTCTGCTTCTGCCAGAAGGTCTTGCATCCATAACCCAGGATGAAGCGTTTGCTTCCTAATCAAGTTTTTGAAAAGTCAGGTGGCCAATCGAACAGCTGACAGACAATTTTCAGTAGCACAAATAAATCAATAAGCTGCATGGCAGAAGAAAAAAATCAATGAAGAATTGGTTTGACAAATACAACTGAACCTTTAAATATTGCTTATGAAGCTAAACAAGACTCAAATAAATTCTCCACATCCTGGCCTTTACATTGGAATATAAACCTAAAATTTATCTTAAGAGGGAAATTGTCTAGATGTTGTAACCATATCAAAATTCATCTCTTTTCTAAGGTGAATAAATATAGACATATTGCTTTTACTTTTTCTATTAGCTTTCTATCTTTTGCAAATTTTACCTAAATTCTTTAAGACAACAAATTACTGTGATTAATAATTATAATGGACATAAGTTGCTGGCTTCCCCTGATGAAAAAATTATGGGAATATATTAAAAGACTAGTAAAAGGGTTTCAAATGTAATATGCATTTAGCTATTTTAAGCAAAATTTGCTTAGATTTACTTTTACTGGGTGGTACCTTTCAAAATATTTTTTCCTCCCTCTGAAAAGTTAAAGAAAAAAAAACCAAACCCTCTCCCTCTTTTACAATTTGATTTAATTTATTTACACGTGTTTCCTGAACTGAAACCAATTTTCAGCCTCCTATGGCTGAATCCTATCCTGTACAGCTCTTGGCTTTGGTGGGATTACACACAGAAAGGCTGAAAATCTGAGAAGCACTTGCTGTTTTGACTTGCCTGTTATTAGAACTACCGGTTTTGTTGGCAGTATAGGGCAGCAAAGAATCACGTTGTTGCTTATTTTCCTTTGGAATAATTGGAAGGCAAAAACCCCTTAAGCTTTGTATTCACTTGTATTCATTTCACTAATGTCCCTCAGAGAGGCAACATCTTTTTAACATAACGTTTTACTAAATTAAGCAGCAACAGGGGAAATTGTATCTCTCAGTCTGTTATCAGTCAGAAACAGATGGGAAAATTTTGGCTGTGATGCAGAATGAATTAAACTGTGGATTTTTTTTTTTTAGCATGTTTTCCGTCAGTTTTGTCCAGTTGATTTTATTGTTTCATCAGCTATTTAGGTCCTGTCCTTCAGACTGAAAGCTTTTAGGGACACAGATTTTCTCACCAGTTATGTTCATGTAGCATTTAGCACAATGAGATCAAGACTTGTTTTTAAGTGGTAACAAAGTAAAAATGACTGGCAAATACAGAAAATAATAATATTATTAATAATAATAATAACAATAATGCAAAACATTGTCTTCTCTGTCTTGGTTTGAAGAGGCCTAATTTGTAGTTGACAAGATGAGATCAGGTGGGATGCCTGGAGGCAAGTTGAATCTTTCCTATGGAAACTACAGAGGGGAAACAGCAACAGCAAGAGCTGCTCAGTCTCACTCAGACACTAAAGAGTCAGTGGACAACATGGACAGACAAACTTCTACCTTGCCAGATTGTGCTTCTGGGCACTAGCCAGAGGTGACACCACTGAGAAAGTCACTAACATTCAATAAAAAACATGGAGGGACCGAGAGCAAGGTCTGACCATTAAGAACAAAGATGGCAGAACGAGAGAAGTGTGAAAGCCCCTAATTTCAATTTTCTCCAATTGAAAGCTGCACATCTAGTTTCGAAATGGAATTTACATTGTCATTTTAAACAAATAAAACTGATGTGAAAAATTCTTATGTCCTTGTAGAGAAAGTACCTATAAATCTAGTTTTATGAGCATATTGGAAAATACATAAAACTTGTAAAAATATAAAGATGTTATTAAGACTATTTAAAATGTATAAATAAAATTTTAAAATGTTATAGGACAAATTTCTACAGAGAAAACCACACAGAACTTCAAATCTTCACTCTGTCTTGCACCTTAAATATCATCAAGACCAAAGCTTGCACTTATTTGATTTAATACAAGCTGGCTCATGTGCACTCTTGCTGTGAAATAGTCTAAGAACGAACAGAGAAACCATTGTTTTCCCCTTAGAGCATAAGTAATTAGTAGTCATAAAAATATTTTAGCAGGACAAGAACCTGCATGATACTCCTATTAAAATAACCCACCTTCTCTTTGGTTGAACACTTTGAAAGATAGTCCTTTTTCTTCAACCCTGTATAGAAGGTCACATTAATTTGTACAATTTGATGTCACATTCTGCTGATTAATATTAATTTTATATGGCTAGAGGAGAAAAACCACCTTAGTTGGTGCAGTCAAGATAAACACCTGCTGTCATTTTATAAAATGTCCTGCAATTTGTGCTCATGCTGCTTTATGCTGTGGAAGTGCTTACTGCTTTACCGTGGTCCTTTCCTCACCATGTGTCTCCAAATTTCCATTCCCATTTTATGCACATGCCACCTTTGCAGCAAATTGGAGAGGGAGCTATAAACTGAGAAGCACTTGGATTAAAAAGGACAGCAGAGCTGCTGAGCAAATGCATGGATTGTGTTGACTGCTCTTTGTAGTAATGGCTATGAGCAAAGAAGGGGAAATACAAATTAGCCTTCTTCAGATGCTGATGTGGATCTTGTCCTGGACTTAGCAAGATTCAGTACTTTTGCACTCTTGTGGTCCAGATGGACCTGATCAGTAGCATCCTGAAAGAAGTCAAGGAGGTGTTTGGAGTTATGCTGCTGTCCTCCCAGCTGCCAGGGTCCCCTGACCAAGCAAACCACATGCAGCAGTGTATAGCGCCTCATGATTTAGTAAAGGAGAAAGTCAAGGGGCATGGACTACACTGGAGAAATCTTCATTAAAAGATGCTTATTTATCACATCCTGATGTTTGATCAAAACAATACTAAACCCTGACTCAAAATGTGTCTTACTCTAATGCTATTGTAATGCTCAGGTCAGAGTAAGTTTTGGCAGTCACATAAGGAAGCTAAATGAGATTGGAGGAGTGAATAAAGAGGAGGATGACTTTAACTTTTAAACAAAATTAACACCAGCATAATTGTTGATCTTCACAGAGGAAAAAAATGTGTAAATTACAGATTAAAATTTTTCTGCATTCAACTGTGGAACAGTTTTAAAAGTTCAAAAAATAGTTTGTAGTCACATATGAATATTGAAATAGGCCTCTTTAACCTCCAGCAAGATTCTGAAATCTCTATAGCTGACCAGATAAAACACGGAAATATAGAAGGATTCTTCTGTTGCCATTTTTCCCAAACATTTACCTTGTTCCACAATATCTACCATCCCCTCACAAAATGAGCTGTAGCAAGCTGCTGCACTGAAAGAGAAGTTTGGATGGTGGATCTTAAGCTAAGTTTGTGAGCAACAGAGCACAAGGGCACAAAGTTAAGTTAGTGTCATTGTTTCTGGCAAAATTTCAGTCTCAGACCCAGGGTCTTCAGCATGAAATCAAAATTATATTGAAGAAGTAATACTGTCTATGTTTGGATTGTGCTCATTCCTTTCTCTGCTCTTGAAGAGCAGAGTTCCAAAAATAAATTGATCTCAAATCAGAATTTCTCTCTGCCTTTCTTGCTGTAGTTATTAGGGTACATGATACACGCCTTAGCTACACTACTGAAAACCAGATTCTTTGGAATGTGTCAGGCTGTTCTCTGAAATCGATGTTGGTTTTGACATTTCTGTACCCCTTCAACTGACTATTTTGTAGTTTGGCTTTTTATTTTTTGGCATGATCAATATCTGTTCATGCTTTTCATTTTAGTAATAGGATGTCAATGGGATATTAAATGTTCCAGAAATTACATGAGAAAGCCATCTATAATACCCATAGTAGAAAAACTATAAAACTAGTTTGAGTTTCTGATCATGTACAGTGAAATATTTCCTCATTTGCATTTTCAGTACAGGAATTTAGAATAGATTATGCTTTGGACAGCGAAACCTTTAGCTCTGATTCTCATACCTAGATTGAGATAAGTCTCTCTGATTGTTGGAAACTCATATTTGCTTTTTGGGACAATGAAAGCAGTTAATATTGTTGTGGCTCAAAAAAAATAAAACTGTAGAAATGCTTAACATATTTCTTTATCAAAATTAAATTACAATTTCGATATTGTCTTTAAAATGCTTGACAAGCATATATAGTATTAATGAGAATGATTTGTCTGTTTAATATACAAGAAAATGTGTGCTTTATTTCTAATTTTTCATGTTCTATGATCTTTCAGAGCTGCAACTGCATCTACCTTTGACTGATTAGTTCACTTGTTTCTATTGCACCTCTGACACAGGATTGGATAATGAGCAATAGTATATGCTTTGTAATCCTACATTGAAAAGAAAGATTCGGAATGATAGTGCTCATATCAGAGATATAAAAGTAACTTTGAAGACAAGATATTTCAGTTTAAAATGGTGGGGGTTTTGATGTAGAATGTTATTCATCTTATTCTAATTAACCCCCCCCCCCAAATCTATCTAATTATATTAAGTCATTTAAACTATTAAAGCTAGTGAAGCTTTCAGGGCCTATCTTTTAATCACTTTCCAACATATTCCTAGTTTGAAGAGCTCTTGAATTGAACGTGAGTTACATTTTCTCATTTAATACTCTTCTAACACCTCAAAAGAATAGAATAAGGCCCTATTAATTTGATATTTCACATGTACCTGAAACTCATAAAATGCTAATTAATTCAAAGGTTTTATTTTTTAGCCTGTATAAAACTCATAATCCTTTCATTCTATGATCTGATGATTATAGCTCCATTACTTCAATTTTTTTTCACCTGCAAGGTAAAGGTTATATTACAAGGAAAATAAAAATGCACTGCTCCTGGTTCAGAGCCTCAAAGCAAAACTTAATTAAAGTTTGAATTGGGTCTTGTAAAGAAAATATGTCAAGGAAAGCAAAAGAAAAAACTATGTTATTTCTTAATTATCCTCTGAGGTTATATTTCAATTGTTTCTCTTCACTGCTAAGCAATGCTACTCAGAGTGAGTACTGGTGTACTGTAAATGAGCTAGAAGCAGCACACTTTAGGCTGTATGTGCTGCTTCTCCGCACTCCACGTGCTCTGCCCATGCAAAAGGCAACCATTTCAGTTATGATTTTGGCATTATATATCCATCTCCCTAGATGAAGGCCTTTACAATTCATGAAACTCTGTTAAGTGGCAGCAATAATTGATTGTCTTTCACTGCCTGAAATAACTTGAAGGAGACGTCCTAGCAACACTTTTCTTGATCCCAAAATTCTGTTACTAATGGGAAACTACTTATCTAGGAGAACTCCATACCTATGCAGTAACTGTTTAGCCAGTTAGTATATTTGGTATTTTAATACTTTTTTAAAAGTGAAATTTAAAAAGTAGAATTTCTTTACTGTTAAAACAGTGTCCAAAACTCAAGTGATATGGTTTGGTATTATTTCTAGACCTCAGGTATTTTCCTCTCTATAAAGCTCCTAAACTTGCAAGATTTTATTCTAGTAACATTTTAGCCATCATTTCTCAATACACACTTAGTATCACACAGTTATCAGAAAGTGCTGTAAGTACACATTTTGATTTGAACATCAGAGGTTGAACATCAAGATAGGTCTTCAAAACACAAATTGTGTAATAAGCAGAGAAAAAAGAATGAAAGAGAGGAGGATGAGACAGGAGGAACACACATCCATCAGGTATTGTACCACTACTAATGGAGCTGTAAAAGAAACCGGTTTACTCTTGCTACCAAAATGAACAGCACCAGCCAAACATAAACAAACCTTCAGTTATGGTAAAGGGGAGCAAGGGCAATTTCCCTTAGCTGGGAGGGAAGAAATGTAGACAAAAAGCTCTTTCAGCCAGGCTAAGACATGCAGAGTAACATGTGATTTTGATGATGTGATGTTGCCCAGAGCTTTGAACATGATGAAATATTCCTAACAAGATGCTAAAGCAGAAAAAAAACCCTCAACCAACTAAAACACAGAGCACTTGTGAATTTGCCCACTCTTAACTGATCACTAAAGATGTGTTATGAGCCAGTGGTGGGTGAGTAAACAGGTGAGGAAGGTGACTACCTTCCTCAGTACCATAAAGGGAACCTCGTTCTTGCTACCACTGCAGAACGGGTGCACCCTGTCAGGTGAAAATTAAATTCTGGACCTCATTTCTGCTTATCTTATGTCTAAAGGATGATGTATCTATTTTGTTGATGCTTATCTATTCCTCCAATATTGTCACTCACAGAAGAGAATAAAACTGGGCTCTGAGTAATAACTGTTTTAATGTAGAGTATATGTAAAATCATCAGAGAGACAAACTGCTTTGACTAGTCTATTCTTCTAAGGTTTCCCAACTTGCTGTGATCGCCTTATTCATCCCAAGAGTTGTAACCCTAAGACAGTCCCTCATTGCCCATTTTTTCAGCATATAGCCCAGTGGTCAACTTAAAAATAGGAGAGAAGAAAAAAGATTGAATGATACGAAAATTAAATACAGTATATTCAAGGTGACATACAAAATGTTTCCTACTCCCCATACCCTGAATACTGAACTAATTTTGATATTAATTGTTATAATAAAAACAAGTTCAGAAGTTTCTGTGGTCAGAAACCTGTGTCTGTTTTCAATCATATATGAAGCCTCTTTTAGGTTATTGGACAATCCAGTCATTTAAACAAGGGGTTGAGTAATATTTTCATTTTACTGTTATCACTGTTTTATCTGAGATGTGACAAAAAGTATATTTTGTCCTATGGGTCAGTTGGAATATTCTCTATGCTATCATCTAAATGAAATATCACCTAAAAAATAAAAAAGCAAACAAAAGACAGGATATACTTTTTCATATGTAGAAAAGGGAAAAAGATAAAATGCAATCTATGTCCATATATTAGGGAATCTGAGTACATATCACTAAGGTGAAAGGAAATCAATTTTAAAGTATATAATTCAGAAGCATGCCTCCATTTCAGACTGATAAAAATCATACTTTGAAGTAACTTACTTATGATTTTAGAAATCGTAGTCAGGAGCAAATACCTATTGTCGGGAGGACAGGGTTATATCCCAAGGGAAAGGATTATTATCAGTATATCAAAATATGGCAGAGGAATGTATAACTTTGCTGCTTGTTTCAGATGATTTTATTTCAGATTTCGTTTGGCACTGATCTTCATCTCCAATAGCTTTCAGAACGACTTTTTTCTACTCCTCGGGAAAAGAAATAACTGGATAATGAACAATAAATGGTACAGTTTATATTTAGTCTAACAAGAAGTAAAAAGTAAATGATTTCTGCATATTTACAAGTTAGGGCAACATTTTAAATATGAAATTTGGGTAGCCAGAGGACAAATTTTATGGCTTATAACTGGGAAGCTGTCAGGATATCGTTCTTTTGATTACATGCAACAGACATAATGTCATCCAATATATGGTCTAGAAACTGGCATTAGCTGCTGAATTAAGTCAATTGAATAAAATAAGCAAATATATAAATTAAGTAGATTTTCCACATGCTGTTTTACCATCATCCTTTGACCCTTTTTTAAGTAATTCCCACAAGAATTCACTCACACAGATATGGAAAGCATATAGCATTCTACCATGCATTACTTTATCCTGATGCTCTTTTTTGGAGGCAGAGTCTCTCCAGGATTCCTGTAGTTATGGATGGAAAGGTGTTCATCCAGAAGACACAGAGTTCCAAATTTGATGCCATCCTTGAACTAACTCTCTCCACTGATCACACTTTCAGGCCTGGCTGGTCTCCTGTCACCACTGAGTGTCAGCACATAATTCCTGAAGCAAATCCAAAACTGTGCTTAGAAACAGCGGCTTGTCAGCCCCAGTCTTCACAAGCAAACAGTGCTGAGTTGTGGGAGTTAGTGGACGTGACAGATGGATATGCATCTGTCTCTGCCTCCCCTCCAGCCCCTTTCTCTCACTCTCCCTAATATATGATTTATCCATAGGTATGTATGCATACCCACACTTGGATATCCATGTATATATATCTGAAAATGCTTATGTACAGGTGTATATATGGGTGAACAGTTCATGTGTGCATTCTTACTGAAAGAGAATATATGTCAGCTCCAGTAGAAATTTGTATAATTTTGTAAGTATTATCTGATAAAAACACCTGTCAGTCAAAAAGAGTTCAATTTTGAAGCTGTTTTCATTAGTCCATCATTTGTAGGGTGACTGACCTTATTCCTGCCAGACTTGCAATAAAAAAGCAAATGGTATGATGATGAGTAATATAAGCACTATTCGTCTAAGTACCACAAATGTAGAGTCACACTCTTCTCCCACAGTAAAACAAAGTCCTTTTGCAAAATTAACACATTATATGTTTACTAGCTCATTGGTTTTCCATGAACTTGAATATGAACCACAGGTGTTTTATACTATACAGAAGCATTTAGTAACAATGCTTTCCTTCTATTTTTCCCTTCACTTGCTAATCTGTGTAAAAACTATGGCAAACTCTTTACCACCAAGCACTCTGCACAAAATAGCTATCCTTCTTTGGCTGGTTTGAGGTATTGAGAGCTCTCCTTTTTCTTCCTACAACAAAAGTTGTTTCAGTTTGGGTTTCACAGTGGTGTATCCAAATTAATTTTTCCAAGGGACTTAGTAAATTCTGTTTGCGTGGATTTTGTGATTTATAATCCTTCTATTTCTCTCATCAAAGGCAATGACATAGAAGAGGTTTCAGTGTTTTGGCTCAGATATGAGAAAGAAAATTTTAAAGAAACCAAACATAAAATCTGCTAAATCACTGCAAAGTGAAAACACGAATATTTGTTTGTCTTTATTTTTCATAAACTTTCTAAATATGCAAAGCTAAAATGTCTGAAGTCATCTTTCCCTCCTCTAACCTCATTTTAGTTTCTAATGCCAATCCCTCAAGTATGCACTGTACTGTAACCCTAGCCAAACTCAAAACGCATGAACAAGAGAGCTGGCTTAATGAAGTTATACAACACATAACTTGCTCTCTTAAATACAAAGTTAAATTGTCAAATACATAAATATTCTTCTGGTTCAGAAAATAATCAGACTAAAATAATAACAGTTTTAAATTATCTAAGATTTTTAAAGCTTTGTCTTTAAATTTTTTTTAACAATTCTCTGTTTTCAAAAAATTACTATGTAAGTTCTATTGAATAAAGACTGAACATTTTCCCACTCTTAACTGATCATTAAAACACATGTTATGAGCCAGTGGTGAGAAAACAGGTGAGGAAGATGACTAACTTCTTTGGTACCACAAAGGAACCTTGTGCTTTCTATCATGGCACTGCAGAATGGGAGTATCCTGCCAGAGTTGTTGCTCAGGACCTTGAATCTGGCAGCTGAAAATTAAATTCTGGACCTCCTTTCTGGTTTAATGAATGATGTAACCACTTTGTTGGTGCTTTTCTACTCCCCCAATATTGTCACAGAAGATAATAAAACTGGGCACTGAGTAGTGACCTTACACTTACACAAAAGTGGAAACGTGTAAACATATATTTGAAGAACTTTACTTCCTAAACTAAATCACCTTCTTCAACATAGTCCACTCTTGACTCTTTCACTAAATACTCAACTGAACTCTTGGTGTTGCTGCTTCTCCAAATCCATGATTTGTGTTAATCCTCCAGCAAGCACCAGAGTCCTTATGCATATATGGATCTGGCTACCAAAACTACAAAACACTCAAGTTGCCACCATGAAGTATGCACCCAACCTCATCCTCCCAGCTTTTGGTATATTAATGAGCTTATTTGTTTAGCAAGACACTCTGTCCTCTGTAAACTTTTTTCCAGATTTTGACTGATTTATGAAAATCTTTTGAAAACACATAATCCTCTGTAAAACAGCTGGAAAAATATTCAGTTGAATTTAGTAGCACTTATCAGTTCTATTGGGCAAGCATGATGGTAACTCTCTGCCCCCAATATGAATAAGCATTTCCCATAATTAAGAACTAAAGTTTAATTGTTTGTATTCAGTTTACTTTTACAGGTTAAATAATAATATTGCATGCATACTTTTTCACTGGGATCCCTTAGGAAATCCATTATATATCTTCACTTTTTAAAACAAAATCCATCCTTTTCATTGATTAAACAATGATATCAGCACTATGAACTAGACAACGCTTGTTTTGCAGGGTTTTGTCCTCATTTGTCACATTTAAACAGGGCCACTGCATTTTAAAGATAAGACACCTGGAAAATCAGCTTTCTAACTGGTGCTTTCATGTAATGCATCCAGCATGAATTGTCTCTTTGAACATATTTGCAAGAGATTCATTACTTTGAACATACTAGTTTTATGAATAAAATTTGTAAATATGAAGAAGCTTTCTGTCTTTTTGATCATATACTTCACCTAGCATGTGATTATGCAGACATCAACCTTGACAAACTTTCTCAATCAGTTACCACTTGAAATGTTGGTTACATGTGCTGACTTCCTGAGAGCTTTTGGCTTAAAGCAAGTCTGGTGCACAAAGCAGCAGAACTTACAAGTACCTTGTCTGTCTGCCTTAAGGCACTCACGGCTGTGGTGCACATTCCTGCCTACTTCTCTTACTCCTGGGAGTTATTTCTTGCTAGTTCATACCTGCAGCAAAGTAAAGCTTTTGTTCATGGGAATTTAACATTGTCAAGGATTGGGAAACTCTAATTGTTACTTACCATGGAAATTCTGCCATTGACTTTACTAAGAAGAGGATCAATCCCAGCTGTCATAGGCCTGAACAGGGTAAACCACATATCATAAGAAAAAGTTATAAAAAAATAACCAGATACTATAAGGTAGTATAAGACATGTAAGTCTCTCACATGCACAGAGAATTAGGTGAACTAGTCTACTACTAGTTAATGATTTCAGTTCCACAATAGAACACCCAGTACTGCTCTCAGGTGCACGGTAGTGTCCAAGCTAAAGTAACAGCCCGGAAAAAAGGACTAACCTAACAAGTCTCCACAGACTCCAAACTTTGGTCTGGCACCCCAGTCCCTATAAATATCCTCTGAAAATTGCATTTAAGGTTTGCTTTTGACTCACAAGCCCTGTATAGCTGAATGTCTCTCATTTTGAAAGTTTAAACTGCATTTCTAAAATGACTCTTCAAGGTCTTGGTATCCATTTCAAAGAAAATTCTCACCAAAACAACAAAAATTCCTTGATACAGCATTTGTCTAGCAGTAAGGGGAAACCAAATTAGAGTATTCTGTAAAGAAAACATCCTACAATATCATCAGTGTAAGCATTGCTTATGTTGATTTCTGTGTACAGAAAATAGTGCTTATTTTCAGCAAATAAGAGTTTAAAATTTTCAGCATTTGTAAATGCATATTCAGTAAAACATAACTTGAGAAATTTTTATCCTGTATTGAATCATAATAGTTTTTTTCTGATATTCATATTAATATAATACATAGGATGCAAAATAATATCTAGAATCCAAAGTCAATTTTTCTACTGCCTGTTATTTTTAAACTAGCATTTCTACATAGCCTAGCAGTAAGTTGCCATTCAAACACTGTCATTTTCAAACCTTTCTTCATCACAGATTCTAATAATATGGATTTAGTCAAAGAGTACAACTAGTTAGCTTGAATCTCCAACTTATGTCAAAATATTTCTGTCACAATGTGACCAATTTAATGTCTTGGGATCTCATATCTCTACCTATGTAAAATGCCTGGGCAAGAAATAGAATTTTTTCAGCTGCCTCAAAATTAGGAGTCTGGATTAAACTAAGTTCTTTCCAGATGCTGTACAGAACAAGTATCCACAAACAAACTTATCACATCCCCCCAGAGGAATCTAATTAACAATTATGTTGGGCCGGATGACACTGTGTTAGGTAAATCATGTCTGTGAAGTAATTGTGCTACACCAAATATGTATTTTTGCATTTAATATAGCAAAACCAACCAACCAACCAACCAACCAAAGTCCCTAAAACCAAACCTAACAAAAAAACCGCAAAAACAAAAAACAAAACCAAAACCAACCAAACAAACAAAAAAAAAACCCACCAAAAAAACCAGCTGAATTTCATGGGTGAGCTAGTTTGATATTTGAAGGAATTATTACCTTTTCTAGACCGAACTAAAGGCATCATTGCAAATTCGAACTCAGTCTACATAATCACACAGGTTAAGTAATTCTGTAACTAACATTTTTGGTTTCAGAGGAGCCAAGACTAAGAAGTTAGGAAACTTATTACAGAAGTTTATGTACTTATGCAATAAGTAAGCACAAAATGTCCTTAAGTAAAATATGCAAAAATTTAGAGAGCTTGCTAGAGTCTTCAAGCAAAATTGGCGGTGTAACTCTTGGTGGCAAAGGCAGCTTCATTAATGAGAATGATTAAAATTGAGCAAATCTCAACAATAAAACTTCAATTTTTGAACATGTAGCTGGAGACAGTTAAAGGAGGAAAAAGCCAGATGATTTCCATCCCAGAATACCAAGAAGTACCACGCATTGTAAATTCTAATACACGTTTCCAAGACTTTCCTTAGTAATTTTTGACAATGAATAAGTTAACAATTGTAAATATGTCTGGAAATAAGTATATTTAAGATAAACAGTGGGACTACTCATTTGACTTCAATCATATGCTGATTTTTCAATCAAATTGAAATAAAAAGTAGTCAAAGAGAAATAAAAATTGGTAAGCTCTCTATGGATGTGCTAATGACAATTCAGGCATAGTAGGTTCATATTTTTATTGAATAAACTAGTATTTTATCTTAATTATAAGAAATGTTGGAAATTTATTAAACATTTGCTATAAAATCAGAAGTTGTACTTTGACGGTTTTTCAAATAACTATGCAATACAACAGTACTTGCACTGTTCCTCATGATTTTCTGTAAACATCTAGCATATAGCACTGCTGAAGACAGATACTGTCCAGGTAGACCTTTGTTCTGGTCCTGTATTTAACTGGAGACAACGTGTGCTACATGGGCACTGCACTGTACTACATGGGAGCTACTTCTCTAGCACAATATTGGAGTAAACTATCACATGCCTGCTCCTTTTAAGACTCAAGCTAATATATTTTCATGGTGTGCATGAATAATATGCATGGGGTTAGTTTTGTATTGTCTTTCATTGCTCTAAAAACCCTCAGTTTTATACCCTATTAAGGGAGGTAATGGTGGAAAATACATAATGATACATAAAATAGAAAGGCAGAAAGCAGAAAGGCAGTAAGTTTTAAAACCTTTTGGGACAAGAATAAATAATGATGTGACTGTGGCTGTGACTGTCCAAAGAAGGTTTTAAACAATCACAGAAGAGAAGTTCTAGAGAAACTTCAGCAAGACGCAGTGGTAAAACCTATGTAGCTTTAAGAATGAACATGATAAATTTATGCAGGCAGGTTAACTAGGATATCACAGAACTAGATTTGCTAATGCCTGTTGTCCCCTCTAGTCTCTTAGTCCTGTGAATGCAACACACATCTTGACCCTCACTCCCTGGCCTTAACTGATGGCCCACAATTAAATTCTAATTCTATTAATGCACTACAAGCTTACATATCCTCATTGCTTTACAACTGCAATGTATTAAAATAAAATAATTTCACATGAATTGCTTGTGTCTTTTGACACAAGGGTCAAGTTGTGGTTGATTCATAAGGGTTTCAGCTTGAAGCATATGGAATATACCAGTCTCTTGTACACATATTTTAAAGAAAGTTCCATGCGGGACAAAAAGGTAATTTCCACCCTTGCCCATCAATAACTAAAAATGATACAATGTATGTAAGACATGAGCAAAATCTAACATGGATTTCATATTATTCTAGAATAATGCATTTATTAGGCTGCAAGTAGAGAATGATAGCTTCTGTGGGCAGTGATGACTCACAGGATTGCATACATTAGTGGAGCCTTACATTTGTCCTTGCCAGTCCTGGGATTAAGAAATATGCTAGGATTTTCTCAGACCAGAAGCCTGTCATCACAGGACATATGTTAAAATATACTGGCAAACTGGCTTGCTCTGAAATCTCAAGAGACAAGACAGTCAGAGACATTGTGCAACTTTTCTTTAAACCACTTTTCTTCATGCAATGTACAGATTAACACAGCTCATGTAATCCTAGATCCATGAATTTTAGAATTAATTTTGAGGAGACTAGAGTTCCATTGTGGCTCACTTCCTTATGCAATGATAAAAAAATCCCAAAGCATAGCAAAACTTTATATTTAATATAATTCACCTGGCTCAAATATAAGGAACAATTCTGAGTATTGTGCACTTTTACGCAGGAACTTAACATGAAAGCCTTCCTGAACTGAGACCTCAGTATAATATTTAAAATGTCACACATTGTTCTGCATGCAAAAATAATTTTTAGATGACTGCTTTGCAAGCTTTAAAAAAAAAGGAACAAACTTCTTGACATCATTTAACCTTCATTCATGACATAGTACATCAATGAACAGATCACTATGCTCAGCTGTATGTTGAACTATTACATGATGCCTATGTGTCCACATACATAATGGTTTATATTAATGATTTATATTAATTTAAAATGTGCTAAAGCTGAGTATATGACAATTTGAAAATATTAGACTTCTATGTAAACATTTTATTTTTTGAATGCTGAGTTGCAATACAGATCTGTTTTTGATGTAAAGAAAATAAACTCAGTAAACTGCTGGCTTCCTAATTTTTGAAGTAAGTATTTTTTAGCACAGCTGTAGCAGTAACACCCACAGCTGAGACCTTTTTTTCCTCTATTTTCTGGAGCAGAGTGCTTATTATTTTCCCTGTGTCCTGGAGGCCACCTAGAGCAGCCTTCCTTATGTTGGGGGCTGCAGATCTGGATGCAGCACTGCAGGTGGGGTCTCAAGAGGATCAGAACCACCTCCCTCACCCTGCTGCCCACATTGCTTTTGATACAGCCTGGGATGCAGTTGGCCTTCAGGGCTGCAAACTCACATTGCCAATTTGTGTCACTCTCCTCATCCACAAACACCTCCAAGTCCTTTCTCTGGGGCTCATTTTGATCCATTCTCCACCCAGCCTGTACTTGTGCTTTGGATTGCCCTGACTCTAGAGCAAGACCTTGCACTTGTTGAACTTCATGAGGTTTGCATTGGCCCACTTGTCACATTGTCCAGGTCCCTTTGGATGGCATCCTGTCCCTCCAGCATGTCCATCACATGACACAGCTTGCTGTCATCTGCAAGCTTGCTGAGGGTGCACTAGATCTTGCTGTCCATGCCACCAATAAAGCAGCACCAGTCCCAATACCAGCCCCTCAGAGGAGCACCCGCCACTGGTCTCCACTTGGACATCGAGCTGTAACTCTGGGCAGCCAATTCCTTATCCACAGAATGTTCCATCACCAAATCTATGTGTGTCCAGTTTGGAGACTAGAATTCATGCAAAGACAGTTTCAAATGCTTTTGTACAGTTCCAGAAGGAATAGTAGTTCCCAGTAGGTGATTTCAGGCAATATTTGCCCTTAGTGAAGCTATATTGGCAATACCAATCACCTCCTTATTTTCCATGTCCCTTAGCACAGTTTCAGAGGTTCTTCTGATGGTCTCAAATGCACTATAGAAATGTCCATTTTACATGCCTAAATACATTTAAGTATCTCTCATGGATGGCTTGCAACTGAACATCCTATGCTTTTTATTCCTTGCTGCCACAGAAATTATTTTATCATTGATTAAATCTGTAAAAGTCTTTGGGGGATTTCTGAAAATAAATGCTCTTCTTTTGTCTCAATCTTAGATTCTGTTATTTATTTGGTATTCTGGATTGTAGTAATTAAAATAATAGTTTGTACTTGTTTCATTCCATCATAGAAGTATTAGTATATTTAAGAAATACATCCCCAACAAATTTCTGGAAAATGCAGCATCTCAGAACACATCACAAGAGGAGATTATTTTTAACTTATGCAGAGTTTTGAGTTGCTACAATCTTTTTTTCCTAGTCTCAGTGAATTTTGGGGATCAGAAAGAACTTCCCTTGGGTATGATTTTATTGCTATGACTTTATGGTAAGCACTGGATTTCAGATGAGAATATAGCTTCTGAGGTTCTCATAATGTGTTACATAGATGAAAATAACACATGGAAGCATTCCTTAATAAGCAGTAGGTTCTGTATTTCAAATACAGAATTAATTTATAGCTACACTTATACTTTACATGATACTTTGTATCTATCTGAATATTTAGAATGCTAGTTTTTTCTTCTCCACTAAAGAAATTATGGTCACTATACTATTTCATTAATAACATCTAAACTTTCAATTTACTGAAAATTAAACTTCAAACACATATCTCAAACCTTAACTAGCCATACCCTCAACTGTCAGTGTTCCTGGAATTAAGTATCTTAATCTCTGTACTGGTCCAATGCTTGCAATGTACTCTGATTTGCCCCAGATAATAGGGAAGAATAGGGTGCCTTTCTCATTATCTCCAGAACACAAAAACAGGTGCTGCAGTCGGAAAATCCATGCTTAGTATGCTTGCTATGTCCAAAGGGATAATTTGTGTCTTGAACAATAAGGCAAAATCTCCTTCAGAATCTTGACCAGATGCCATCTCCTAGAGAACTAAGAGCAGCCAGAATGATGCAGCAATAAGAAGTCACAGTGACTTGTCAGTGGTTCTGTTCTGTTCAGCTGAAGTTCCTTAACTTCAAAAGTATTCACAATCATAAAATCAGTGATAATAGGCAACTTATATAAAATATCTTTACTGTTCAATTAATCCTACTGCTACTGTTGGAAACTAATGATATATTTGTTTTCTTTAATAGATTACCACAGTTCTTAAAATAAGAGGCTACATTTAATAAAATGAAAATAAAAAAAAAAGTATGTTGAAAAGGATCATAAATGATTTAGAATTACTAGATCATGAAGCTTTTGAAAAATATGGAAAAAATAGGAATGGCTGTTTCTTACAAAAACTAGTATAGCTGGTAATTACTGATATCACTCAGTTTATAATCCACAATATTATGGAGTGCAACATTTTAAAGTAAACTTCAATGCTGAGGTGACATTAAGACAAAGAATACTAACAAAAGTGACAGATTCAAAAGGTGTAAAATGCAATACCAATTCCACTTTTACCCAGCATGTGAAAAAGTGTCATTTATATGCACTGAGAGTATTAATGATACTTGCATGCAAAAGGCCCAAGCGTCAGATTCTGCACTTGGGATGGGGCAACCTTGGATGTACAGACAGACTGGGAATGAGATACTGGAAAGCAGCACCACTGAAAAGGACTTGTGGGTCCTGGCCCATGGCAAGTTGAACATGAGCCAGCAGTGCCCTGGCAGCCAGGAGGGCCAGCCCTGTCCTGGGGTGCCTCAAACACAGCATCACCAGCCAGGCAAGGGAGGGGATTGTCCCTTCTGCTCTGCACTGGGGCAGCCTCACCTCTAGTCCTGGGGGCAGTTTTGGGGGCCACCATGTGGGAAAGACATTAAGCTCTTAGAGAGCGTCCAGAGTAAGGATACGAGGATGGTGAAGGGCTTTGAGGGGAAGCCGTGTGAGGAGGGGCTGAGGTCACTTGGTCTGTTCAGCCTGGAGGAGACTGAAGGGAGACCTCACTGCAGCCTGCAACTTCCCCATGGGGAAAGACGAGAGGCAGGCACTGATCTCTGCTCTGTGCTGACCAGTGACAGGACCTGAGGGAATGGCCTGAGGTTGTGTCAGGGGAGGTTTAGGTTGGATATTAGGAGAAGGCTCTTCACCCAGAGGGTGACTGGGCCCTGGAACAGGCTCCCCAGGGAAGTGGTCACAGCACCAAGCCTGACAGAGTTTGAGAAGTGTTCAGTGCTCTCAGACACACAGTTGTGCAAGGGGTTGTCCTGTGCAGAGCCAGGACTTTGGACTTCGATGATCCTTGTGGGTCTCTTCCAACTCATAATATTTAAAATCTCTGCAAGTGACAAAATAACAAAACCTAGCAGAAAAATAAAATTGGCATAACTGTTTTTCTTCCAGTTATTTTCTCTCCTTCAGCATTCTTTTCTCTAAAGGTTTGATGGTGTAGAGCTTTTGTACATCAGCATTTGGGCTTTGCTTTTTAGGATAATGATTTTTGACTTGCTGGCATTTCTTATTTTCCACTTAGATTTTTTCTCTCTATCCTCAAATCTCCTGAGTCACAAGTAGAGACACTTGGATAGTCTGACCAGCAAATGAGGCTTTCTCTGTGTCTGTGCGTGTGTAGCTCCCTACCTCAGATCTAAGCTCACCATTAATGGTACACAGAATTTAAAGGGATCCAGAAATGACTTCTTCCTGTTTCAATTAACTGTGCAGTCATCTGATAACATTACTAGTTAATTTACTAAATAAAAGTATCACTCATGATCTGGCAGATGAAAGCATAAATTCTTCCTCTTATTAGTACTTAGTATAAAAGAAACTTATTTCACAGTTAGAAACTTACTCAAGGCAAGTTCATTTTTCCTAAGCTGCAAACAATATTCAATCAGTGAGTACAAAATCTGTTGTCTACAGGACTGTTTTTATACACAATTGAAATACATTGTGGAAATTATTAGTTCAGTGAACTAGCACCAATATCAAGAAATGCACAATGCTGTGATGAATTACTTTTAATAACGAAGCAGAAATGAAAAGTTCGTATCACAGGTTTCTCAATAAAAGATGAAGGAAATGCAAATCATCTAGGCAGACTATCTTCCCTACTCTGAAGGAAAATCTCTCCTTGATTCACATGGTGTAATAAAGTTATGTATGTTAAGACTGAAGCTGTTGCAATAATTATTCACACAGCGAGCATTAAAACCAGTTCATTCTCCATTCGATCGTACCTATCTTCAGCAAAGTCAGTGTGCCTCTCCCACCTGGCTGCCGCGCCTTTGAACAGCTCACTTCCTCATCTTTACTACAAGTCTTCCTTGCTAGGCAGGATCGATCTGCCTTTTTCTTTTTTTTTTTTTTTTCCCCAAAGAGAAATGCAAGCAAAGAAAACCGACCGAAGGGCAGTGAACACTTAATGACAGAATGTTTAGGGGAGGCGTTGAAGCAAAGCATCACCTTCCTGCGACTGAAGCATCTGTAGGAGTCAGGGCTACAAGACCTGTGCACCATCACCACGGAGACGGTCGGTGCCTCCCACTGCTCCCACCGCCCCTCTCCATCCCTTCAGCCCCCAAGCTCGCTGCCAGCCGCCTGCTGACCTCCAGCACGCTGCGGTACTCGCTGCGGCTGCCCCCCTGCCTCCGGCCGACCTCTCTTCCTTCCTGGGTCCCACACCCCTCATTCCCACTAATCCCCTTCTTTTGGAAAACCTACGTGTTCCCCAAGGAAGCTCCAACCTATGTGCCTGCTTCCCTTCTCCAGGCCACCCCTGCCCGTACGCTGCCACCCCACCAACAGGAAGCCAGGGCGGGCCGCTCGCAGCCCGTGTGAGCGGCACAAGGGACCCGGGGACCGTCACGAGTCAGGGCGCAGAGGCGGAGGCGATGAAGATGAGGACAGAAATGAGGCATCCGCGGTGCCTGAGCGCGGCCGCGGGGATGCTGGCGCGGCGCTGGGGACGGGGCCGTTCCCTGCCGGTCTTCTGCCGCCGAGTCTGCCGCCTCCCCGCCCGCCTCTGGCAGAGAGATGCTGCTGCAGGCGGGTGGGTGGGCGCTCCTCCCTGCGTCAGGAGGTGCGGCTCCCCCGGCCCGGCGCTGCCCTCCCCTTTCCTCTCCCCCCGCCGCTTTTATGTCTGTCTTTAAACGCCGCCGCAGTGAGGGCTGGGCACATGTGGCTGCCACCGCCTGCCCGTCGCTGAGCCCCGCGCCCGCACGGCCCCGCTCGCCATCCGCGCCCGTGGGGGCACCCGGGCCCCCCTTTTCGCAGCTGGCGCCCGGCGGGTGGAGGTAAGGCNCCCCTCGGGAAACAATAGCGAGCGCCAGTTAGAAACCGCCCATGTGTTTTAACTCGGCAGTAGGTTAAAAGGATGTACGGGGCTGTCTTAATCAGTATTATTATTATTATTGCTATTGGCAAGGGCGAGGAACTTATATCATTTTCCGAGCGAAAGAAATTTCATTCATCTCCCGTGCGTTGCGTAAAAAATCTCAGATGCATGTGTAGCGCGTGTTCCGCGAGGAGCGGGGGCGCGGGCTGTCTCCCCGCCGGGAGCACCGCGGTGATGTGCCTCGCCGCACGGACGAGCCCGGCCTCGGGGAGAGCAGGGCGAGCCGGGTAGCGCCGGGAGCGGCCCACGGTGCATCCCCGGGTGCCATGTGCGGCGGGGCAGGGCCGGGCCGGGCGCTGCATTGTCGCTGCGCAGCGTGGGCGTCGCCCGGCGGGGCCGCTCGGCGCCGCTCGCCCCGCGGAGGCGGGGGCAGCCCCGCGGCCGGGGGCTGGTGCGCCCCGGTGTCAGCCATGTTTGGGTGGGTATGGTAATTAGGACCTTCTCCCAACCCTTGTGCCTCTTGCATTTATTTTCTGTGCAGGATTTTGACCTTTGCAGCCTGCCGTGTACTACGGCGTGTCCACAGGGTAGATTCATACCTACAGTTTTCTCTTAGACTGATTCTTGGATTTGCCTATTAATCCTTCTAATTTTCTATGCCCGTATTGCCTGGCTTTTTTCTCATTTTGCTAGTGTTAGAGCGAACTGGGATTTCTCCTCAAGGCTTTGCTTTTGTTGTGGAAGTTTTTTAGGTGATTGTAATATGTCTGCACAGTCACACTGACCTGGCACACGTGAGAATTGTGATGGGATGTCATCTATTTAAGTAAATTGCGCTTTGTTTTACTTTTTAAAGACCACAGTATCATCAACTATTTTATTTTCAGTGTGATGCTGCTACATAACAAGCTCACTGCTGTAGTGTTATTTTCTTAGAAATGCCTAATAATTTTTAAATAGTATGTTACCATCTGTGTGTCACTGTGGCATACCATAGGATGTGGACCCAATTTCCCCCCCTACAAAGAAAACTGTAAATGAAGTAAACATTTTGTTATCTGAGGTAATTTAAATGTACGCTGGATGTATTATGCAGACAGCTTTCTCCATTTAATTATAAACCAGTGACAACATAATCAATTTCTTTCTATTTAGCAGTATAATTCCCATTATCAGCGTCACATTAGAAAGGAAACTGAAAAATACTTAGGAAAGATTGCTTAATTTCATTTTGATTAATAAACAAGTTTTTTATTTATCCACACGCCATATTAAGATAACCATAGAATCACAGCCTGCATGCAGTGCATATCAGACACTCCCTTTGGGCTCAGCTCTGCACTTCAGATTCAAGAACAAAAACTCCCATTGGTTTTGATCTGTGCATGAAAAACCAAACCATTTCATAGCTGTTCAGATGTGTCACCAGTACAGAAAACTGAGTGTATGAAACTGCCAAGGCATCTTGAAACTAGTTTTATAGCATAATCTGATTCCCGTTGACCTTTCATGTCTTGTTGTTCTTACAGTTGTCTTTTTTCCATGTTGCAAAAGCCCGTATGCTCAAAACTTTTCGAATTAGTCAGAAAAAAAATCACATTCAGAAACACAATCTACTCATTGCAGCTATTCCTTTAATTTAGATTACATTATTAAGAAGTAGACACATTAAGGACATTTTTACCTGCTTTCCCAACTACTTTTCATTGTGCTGACCATTCCATTTATCTCCATGAGTAATGTTCTTAAATAAAAGACAAAATACCTGTTGATTTTGGAAGAACAGTTTTCAGTCCCAAATTTTATAGATCTGCATAGCAGTGGTAGCAGCTTTTCAATACGATTTAGAGATCTCTGAATTCTCAGTTGCAGAATAACTTTGACATATCAGCAGGTGGCCCAGTAAAACTATAGCAATCCCGTTTGTCCTTTAAAATTGATTCAAAGTAACCTTGCTCAGGAAATGTATTGAAATTATTTAGGAAAAAAACATTATTGACAAATGACAACCAAATGCTATTCTACTGAAGAGCCAGAAGCACAAATCCTGGCGAGACGGTGTCCGAAGTGGTGTGAAAATGCAGTGGTAACTGCCAGAATGGTTGCATTAGGCAATGGCAGTAACTGGACTGAGCTTCCCGTAAGCCTACACTGAAATAGAGCTCTGCATTCTTATCTTTCACTCCTAAGGCTAGGGATGTTTGTATGGGAGAAAGCAAAGAAAAGGTTTGTGTAATGCTGTGGATAGCAGTGCCTCGAGTCATGGTGCCAGTAGTCTATTTCCCACTTGGGGAAAAGAGTTTCTTGCTGCTGCCAATGATAGTTTTGCATTTCAAGTGTCAGAAATGTGTACTGAAATATTAATAGTTCAGCATGCTCTCCTTAAGCCGAAATGGAGAAGGGATGAGAACTGTAATAGGAAATTTACAGCGTCTGATTTTTTATAGTGGAATTGGTATTAATAATTTTCTTTTTGAAGACATAGGCATTTATTCTAACCTAACTTGAAAGCTGATTTGTGTAATGAAATCAAATAATCAGATGTGATGAGAAGATTTCTGCTAACCCATGTGTTCAGTTTGGCTTTTTGCTTGTATATAAAAAACACAGATGAAGAAGTAATCACATAAATTCTGTATAAGGACAACTTGATTTACTTATTGGTCTGTTCTAAAGTATCTGGTAATATCTAATATCCACTAATTGATTTTGCTACTTAAGTAACTTTAATACTTTGTTTAAATATTAAATATACTTTTATAACCCCTCACTTCTGAGAAGTGTGGAGAAGTGTGATAAAATTGTACAATAAACTCATGGTTCTCTTGTATCTTAAATTATGAGCTTAGAATATGGAGATTTTGTTTCAAGTTGCCAGTAGTTGCAACTTTTGAGTTTGACCATCTAGGGTTAGAATTTCTTCAAAATTGCTGAGATTACTTCACTTGAAGGAGTGGTAACTACTGAATTTGTTCCTTCAATAAAGTACATAATAAAATAATAAAAGACTGCTGAATAAGTGATCTATTTTCTCCATTTGAATAGGAGGTTACAGTTAGCTCATCCTGTAAGTCTCTGAAGTATTTCAGTGAGGTTGATTTGTGAGAAGAAAATACTGAGAAACCTGTGAAAGCAGAAGTGAGAAAGTACAGTGAGGCAAATTAATTCTTTAGAGATTATGTGCAGTGAAAAGAAAACCTGACATTTAAGAGCTCTAGGTTGTAACATTCTGTCTCTAGATGTTTCTGTTGGGCCAGTGAGTTGGCAGTAGTCAAACAAGCTGTTAAGATCAAATCTATTGATAATGAACAATTCTGAGAAAGAAACTTTGCTTGTTTTATTAATTTATTGTGTTTGTTCTATAATAGTAGGAAGTATTCTGTAACTAAAATTTAAGGAGACTAATCTGGACCAGAATTTTTTTGCATTTGTGTCTGTGGAAGGTTTTGTTGTAGGAAAAAGGGAAGAACAAAATATTGTAGAAATGGAGAACAGATTTCTCAGCAATATGAAACAGATGCAGTGTCACTGAAGTCTGTATAACTACCTATATCTGCAGCAGGTGTGAATTTAGTCTTGCATTTTTAAATAGTTTTGCTAGTAATAGTAATGATTCAGTTGTAGACACCAGAGTAAAAACTTTTTCTAATGTGTTTAAGTCTCCTATAGCCCACAGAGCTATTATTTTTTTACAGTGACATGAATGTGCAACAGATTTCTTTACATTCTTCAATGATGTTTTCTGAGACATGCTAATACAAGTATAATTATATAGAATATAATTATCTTTAATTGTAATTGAGTTAAGCATCTATTGAATCTTTACCTTACTTACAGGCTGTATTAAACTAGGTAGGGAAAAATGCTAGATCATGCAGTTCATGCTGAAGAGCAACATAATGGTTGCTTCAGTTCATAGATGGGCTTGACTAGGCAAAAAGATTATGGTGTGTATTCCTATTTCTGCCAAAGAACACAATGCTGCATTGCAGCAGTAATTCAGTCTGTGCAATGAGTACTGTAACACAGTGTAACTATTCCTGAAATAATTATCTGTACACAGATCCCCCCAGCAATAGCCATTCTTCACAGTCACAGTACTCCCATGAAACCGGGTTTGCTCCTGCAGTCTTCTTCCTCTTTTTCACTCAAATATGATGGTCACTAGGTATTCCCGGTATTCCTCTCATCCTATCTTCACAGATTTCTATTCTGCAGACTTACAGCAGTCCCTTGCTCCTAAAACTTTGGTTTTAATTTTCTGTATTGGTTGTTCCCAACATGCTTTTTCTTCCCAGCTTGTAGAATTGTATTTGAAATGCAAGTGGTACATTTCCTTTTGGTGCAAAAGGCACCTCTTCTTCACTTTTGGATGTGATTCTCCTCCAGTGATTTCAAACTGACTGAAACATTTGGCATGAACATTAATAAAGATCTTTTATGAACATGTGTAATGGTGAAAATCCTGACTTTTAGTTCCACGTTCTCTGCGTAACCATACTGGTTTCTTCATTGGGAGTCAAAAAGATTTGGTGAACAGGAACATAAAACACAAGTTTGTGTGGCTGGTCGGCTACACCACACTGTCACAATCCACTTTCAAAGCTGAAATTATGGTGATGTGAACTGGCTGCAGGTTTTTACTGCATTTTTCCACCCTCACAGCAGCATGTTGGTATGTAACTTCTTCCTCAGGGAAGAACGCAGTGCTCTGAAGAATAGAATGTTGATCTCTTTAATCCATTCAATGGCAAAAGGTATTGAACCTAAAAAGGAATTGAGGATTCTTTGTAATGGATTACAAAAGAAATGTAAATAATTTTGTCAAATTGCTATGTTTCCATCAGAAGTAAAAACAAGATTATAAAAGGAAAAAAAAAGTACACTGTGTTAGAAAAGAATATTTTTGGCTTTCCTTTTCAGAGGGGAGTGCTGGTTATAAGAAGAAATGCAACGTAAGAATTATTGTATTGTAATTGGTGTTGGAAAAACACTACTGCAAGTTCGTTAATACTTAGTTATATCAGTCATTGCAATAGTATTGTGGGATGTTTTAAACATGAGATTGCCTTACAAATGGCTTTTTATAGAGGTTTGTGCTGAATTTCCAAGAACATGGGGCAGCTGGACTCATTATACTTTCAAATCCGTAAGTTAGGGGTTTTCTTTGTGCCTGTTTTTCTGTACATGTTGGGAAAATTTCCAGCCTTGTGACTTTTAAATGTTTACTGGTATGACACAGCCGAGGGGACCAGAAGTACGTGTTCAATATATTGATTGGCATGCAGATCTGTCTGATAGAGGGGCATTGGAAGGAGCCTCACAGAAGATTCATTGCCAGTGTAATGGGGAAAAGGAGCAGCAGTGTTGAACAGAACCAGGACAACTCCCTTACCAGGCATTCCACACAAAAAAGATTGTGAGAAAAAGACGTGCAGCGAAGTTTTTCAATTTGTCTTTTGGTGCTTTGAGTAATGAAGTTGCTTTGGGTCTTACTGCAAACGCAAGTTTGGTCAGTGGAGGCATTGCAAGTCTTACCTCCCTGTGCCAGCATTTCTGAATGCAGGCCTGAAGCTGAAGGAAAAGGTCTATAGCAAGCCTGGGTCTCCCAGTGAGCTAATTTGGATCTGAATTCCCTGTTGCAAGGGATTATTATTGCTTAATCTGCTAGTAATGTGGAGGTCTAATCAGGTTACTTTACTTCTGCATGCTGGTGCATTGAGTTGATCCTTTTTCCATGGGAAAAAAAAAACAAACAAGAAAATTCCCACTGTGTTCTGTGAGAGAAAGTTGGGGTCTGCAGTTTGCTTGATATCAAAAAAGTCAGAAAAACTGTTTTATATTTCAGTATGTGAAAGAAATAGATTTTAGCATATCAAGTGTTAGTAAGACATAATTAAAATCTAGCTCATATGTTTGATTTAGTACTTCTTTTGCAAAAGTTTGCTTGTGTCAACTCATATTATTGATTGCTCTTATTTCAGTGAGAGAATAACTTTCTAAATGTTCTTTTAACTGAACCATGTACTGTTCATCAATTTCCATTCTGTTAAATTCCATCAAACAATGCATATACTTGTCAAGTCAGTTTAGGAGTAATTTTAGATTTCTTTATAAATGGAATTTTATATAAGAAAAGGAAAACCACTCTTATTTGCTGATTTCAGTAATGGAAAAGTCCAGAAAAATATTATATTCTCCAATAAATGTGATAATAAAAATTTCCCTTCAGTGTTTCCATCTGACAGGTTTATATCATTTGAGTAATGAAAAGGATGAGAAGCTGAGAATTAAATCAATTGATCAAATTCCATAATCTAGATCCAAGAGAGAGAGAAAAACAATGCAACATACAAACAGTTTTAATTAAGCTAAATTATATTTTAGACATTTTACTTTTAATCCAAGGTACTGGTAATATCATAGTAATGTTTAAAATACCTGACAAGATGTAGTACTTGGAGTCCTAATATAATGATAGTTTCTCCTAAATATCATTTAAAAGTCTACATAACAAATCACCATTTTACCAAGGATTTACAGAATTATCACAGTTCTGTATTTCTGTACAAAGCAGTGTAGAAGGTAACAAGTACTGGAACTAACTGAAGATGTTTAAAAGAATTTGGTGTGATATTTCCTAGTTTAATGCTGACGAACTTCAATACCGGACTACATCCAAGTGATATGGGCACATAGAATAGCATTTTATATGGTGAAGTGCTCAAGTTCAATACTCTGATGAGGAGAAAGAAAAGAAATCTTGTTCAGTGGTTCGTGTTTAGCTAAACAGTGCTGGTGAGTAACTTTTTCCCTAATCAGACTCCACGGAGGAGCATTCATATTTAGGCCTAGCTCAATCTGAGTAGTTTGATATCAGTCTTCTGTGCAGGTTCTGGATCAAAGAGGCTTCTGTGCATGTCACTGACTGCCTTCTGGGGGTGCTGAGCACAGAGCAGTAGACTCCTAGCACAAACCAGCTGGAACCACACTTCAAACATTTGTACCTGATGGTAATATCTCTTAAGAGAGGACTGCTTATTTGCTTTAGTACCTGCTCCTTTAATATAGAGAAAAGTGGTTAAATGTGGCAGCTGGAGAGTGCCTTTGGATTTGTGATATCTCAGGAAGGACTGTCCTCCATCCTTGATGCAGTCTGGCCAGTGATAATGAATTAGGAGAGCAATGCTGTTAGGACCATGCTCAGTCTGCTGAGCATGCCTCCCACATTTTCTCAAGCCCTGCAAATGTTGCAAGTCTATACAGTGATATTTCTGTGGATAATATACTGCTTAATGGAAGGTTAATAAAAGGGAAATTATGATACTATGGTAGGAGTAAAAGCCTCAAGCCCAGTTTATCCTGAAGTGTAGCAGTGCAATGTTTAATGCATGACAGGACAGAGTGATGCAATTTTTGTTGGAATTGAGTCATCAATGAGAGCTCCAGATAAATCATATTGCAGCCCTGCAAGTTACTCTATCTAAAATAATTAAAACAGGTATGACCTTTTAAAACATTTCAGTAAATACTGATGGATGGCTTGTGTCTTTTTGACTGAAAATCTCTTTTTGTTATTACAATTAGAAAAGGATTTCAGACTTACAGACAAATACTGATGTAGTTTCACATGTGCAGCTGTTTCATTTTAATGTAATCCCTGAATTTATTGCTAGTTACTGGAACTGAGAAGCTGCTCTAATTTACATCAGTGGAACAAAGGGAAAAAAAAGTTTGAAATGTGACTAAAAGTATGTTTGAAGTACCAGATGCTGTGGCTTATAGTTCCAGAGCTCTATTAGGACTGCTTAAATGCTTCAATGTAATGTACTACATTTGCATTTTGGTTCTACATAGGTATCTCAGTCAGAAGTAAGAGCCACTGAATCATGTATGAACTAGAAGAGGGTATAGTCCTTTGAAGACTGCAATGCAAAAGACAGAACAGATGAAGAGAGGCCCACACAGACATTAATTTAACCCAGATATACAGGACAGAGTATTAGGATTTCTTTCTTGTATAAACAACTTTTTCCCTATTTGACTGTTCTCTGTATAGCTCATATGCTTAATTTTTTTTTTTTTTTGAAGAACTGGTATCAGTCAAAGTAAAGCCTGGTGCTAGTCCCACTGCATGTCTTAAGGAAGGTTTAAGGAACCCTGAACCCTTCAGTGACAGTGGTGAACATGAAGCAGATCACAAGCCAAGTAGGTTCTACTATGCTTAAGAAAACTGGGCTGACTGCCAGAGCTAGAGTTGCAGAGAGAAGAGAGTAACAGAAGGGAAAGTGAGAAGACAGTGACCGGAGTCTAGGGAGTCAACGAAAAGGGATTATGATGGAGTTCAGTAGGCAACTGGAGTGAACTAAAGCTTCCAAATCCTTGGAAATTATTGGGAAAAGCAGTTGCCCCGTTGGCTAGGAGGTTGGTGATAGCACTTGTGGTGACAGAGGTTTTATTTCTGGTGCTGTGAAGTCTCATCTTGATAAGCTGTGGGCTGGGTTCCAGTGGCTTAGCGCCTTCCCTTTGCGCCTGGCACGGCAGCAGGTGCGAGGTGCTCACTCCCTCAGTGACTGTGTGAACAGCACCTTGCAGCTCTCCACTGCATGGGATTTTGTCAGGACATGATGCAGCCTCCGTACTACGGACCAGATGTTGCAATAAGTTCATAAGCAAAAGCTGTAAGGTCTCATGTTTCCTGAAGTAATTTCTGATTCTCATCAGTTAGCAGTTCTTGATTAGACTTCTTGTGTATTCTTTACAGATGCCCTCTTTAGAGTTTTCATGCAGCTTAACGCATAATCTAAATCCCTTCTAAGACTCTTAATTGTGCAGATGGCTTTGCACACACTAGTTTTATCCCATGTAATTAGTGAAGAATTTATTGAAAAACATTCCTCCCCGAAATCTTATGGTTACCTTTTGATGGCAGCTGCAAGCAAGTCTGTCTGTCTTTTTAAATGATTGTGTTTAAGAAAAACATGTATTCAGTTGCAGGCATTTTTGTTTCTGTACATACACATTTGAAACAGTAGGCTTTTAAAATGGATTTGGCATTTCAAATATTTCAGATAGTTTCTTAGAAACAGGAATAATTAAAAATACCTAAAGCATCAAAGCTTATAAGAGATGAGCATCTCTTCTTCCAAACTATGATTGTGATTAGATATTCCAGGATGAAGAATAACAAGAAAATAATTCACCATGGCTTTTGAACGACTAGGTGCATCCCCTTTATCAAAATTTTAATTGCTGCCTGACTTTCTGAAATGGTCTGAAAAATTAATTTACTTTGGTTAAAATAAACTTTTCAGAAATTCAGGTACAGCTATTAAGCCAGGAAGTAATGGAGTTGGGCTCCTACATTTTATGTAAAGTGAGTACCCTTTTTTGCCTGATAAGAAGAATCTTGTTATGGTATTAAAATATGAACAGTTAGCCTATCAGTCCTTAGGAACTAAACCAAAACAAAACCCTCAACAAGTGAATGAAATGTATTTTATAAAATCTTTTAGACCAAATAATGGGCTTATTCCCTACAGTTTGAACGTGGTTTAACATGCCTTTCTTCTTGTTTTCTCCTCTTGTCAAATCATTGAGATACGCAGAAATGGCTAAAACAAAGCACATGATTTCAAAATTAAGTTTCTTCTGCATAATAACATAATATCCTTTTAAATTTCTTTTTTCCACACAGGTACTTTCAGTAGAACAAGTGCTCAGAAACAGAAGTCCTTACTCTTGATTCCCTGGTATCAAGGACTCATCAGGCACTGTCTTCAGTCTTTTTATTCAGTATTTTTTCCCAAGCAGAGGGAAACTCAACTTCAGTATCCATCTGTCTCAGCTGATCATCATCTCCCTGTTGTTTGTTTCAAATTACAAATGCCTAAGAACAGCAAGGTAGTGAAAAGAGAACTAGATGATGAGGTCATTGAGTCAGTTAAGGACCTGCTTTCTAATGAGGACTCTTCAGATGATGCCTTTAAGAAGAGCGAACTTATGGTTGATGATCAGGAAGAAAAAGATGTAGATGTTGAAGAAGGCTCAGATGTAGAAGATGAAAGACCTGCTTGGAACAGCAAACTCCAATATATTCTGGCACAAGTTGGATTTTCTGTGGGATTGGGGAATGTGTGGCGATTCCCCTATCTGTGTCAGAAGAATGGTGGAGGTAAGTTTTGTGATACAGCTAGTTGTACCTAGATGATGATGCTAACCTTTCAGATTTCAAAGTTAGCAGAGAGAGCTGCAGTCAAGTCTGCCCCAGCATGTCAGGTTTTTCTTTTAGTTTTTGCCAGAGCCTATGAGGAAAAACCCACATTCTCTTTATATAAAAAGATGCATTTGTTAAAGTAGCAGATTCTTCTAAGATGCCATTTCCTCATTTTAGGGTAGAAAGCTCTTGATACAACCTTAGCTACTGCTCAAACCAGTGGCTTCCCATAACACCTAATTATGGAGGGTTGCATTGTTTAGGACCTGGTTATTGTGCTAAGTGTTCTTTATAGTACTTTGACAATAAATCAAGGCATTAAAACTACACCCACTTTAAAGACCAAAGCAGCATTTGGTCTTTTAGTATTAAGTGGTACTAAGTTTCACACCTTTACTCTAATTGCTCTTAGCTCCTGGCCATTTGATCATGATTTACTTCTGGCAGGAACTTCAAAATACTCTGGGAGGGAAAAAGTTGTGGAGTTGTGGTTTTTTTTTGGGTTTTTTTTTGTTTTACTGATGATAAATAATTTAAATAATTTAAGGGACTGCATCTGTTTTTGTGCTGTTAGACAGTTTACTATTTTTGTAAATAACAAGGTACCTTTCACTTAATAACATCAAGCTGTTTGTTAGTTGACCATCTGTGGTCTTGAATGTAGTTTGAAGTACGAGGCTGGAGACTTTCCCTCTGTGAATGCAGGATTAGTATTTCATCCTAATCTATACCATACCCCAATATACTACATTAATGCACACTCTTTTGTAGCTAATTAGTAAGCTGAATTCAAAACAAACCTGTCGCTTTTTATAATACACAAAGTGAATGTGTACAGAAGATGAAGAATAACATTCTACTCCTGCTGCTTTTTTAAAAGCTGAATGATACAACTGATGTAATTGAGGAGTATAGAAATGAGCCTAGAATATGATACAAGTGTAATTATTTTTTTTTCTCCCAATTCAAGCACTAAAAATCAAGTTTATGCTTTCAAATATTCTATCTTCAAGATTCAAATATTCTATCTTCAAGATAAATTTTTTTATATCTAATTACAGATTTTTTCTTTTTTACTATAATTTAAGTTTCTTTTTTTCTCTTTTATTCTGGAGAGAAAGTCATTAAATGATTGATATAAAGTATGGTGTCAATATGTAATCTCAAGGGTAATGGACTACAGCAGTTTATTTTGTATAGTTATGTCCCTTTGAAAGTCTGTGTCCAATGTAGTTAGGAATTATGCAAGCCAGTTGGATTCTCCTTTGAAACAAAAGAAGGAATCCATTGGTGTGCTCCTTGAGCTGTTGGTTTCATGCTCTCAGGTGCTTTTAAAGTTACTCTGTCAAGTGAGGGTAAATTTAATTCCGGTCAAATATAAATGAATTAAGTTAGTTAATAATTTCACATTAAAAAAAACCCCAAAAAACAAAAAAAAACCCTCTAAAACAGTAAACCATCCAGTCTTCAAGGATTATGTCACTTTATTAATCAAACTTGAAAAAGTAGCTGTGGTGTCCTGTGAGATTGTAAAGTGTTTTCTCCTGTGCTGTGGTTGCAGAAAATTGGATGTATAACACAGTCTGCGGAGATACAATGTTTTCTGCACATGCTGAGACAAGGGTGTATTTGGCTTTTATAATAATTTTGCACCATTTTAGCAAACAGCAGCCTTCTGAACAAGAAAGAAAAGGAAGTGATCATTAGAGCTGAAGTTTGCTTGGTTTTCAAGTTAATCATAATGCAAGATGGAGAAGGTGACACAAAACTTGGAAATACGTAAAGTACTTTGGTGCCTGTATGTGTGTGCAGATGGATAGATAATTGTCACAAATGCATAGAAGAATAGGGAAAGGGAATGAAAACTTCAAACACATGGTAAGAAAACCTACACACATTTTATATGAAGTTCTGTTTTCTGCTACGCATACTATTTCAAATAAGTATTCTAGGTAAAATTAGAGTGGTTTTATGTAACCCATGTAAATATCTGTAAATACAGAACTATTCTATAATCTTCTGCTGATAAAGCTTTACTATAAATACCTGCTGAAGTCTCTTGGTATAAGGTAAACTTTCTCTGAATTTTTGTTAGAACTGTTTCAGTGAAGTGTATGACTAGATCTCTACCTTCAGTTTAGACCTTCATTTTCTTCTCTGTGTTTAAGGAACTTATATCTGGAAAATACCATGTGAGGGGAGGGAAGTCTATTAATAAGTTGTAAACCAATAAATCCAGTTTCAATTTAAACCAAAAAGAAGTAAAAACCATAGTTACTCAGTAGTTTCCTTCACAGTCTTCTTACAACACTATGTTCTAAAGCCACCAGTAAAAGAAAAAGCAAATCCTAACTGTAGTAATCTTCATTTTTGTATCTTTTTTTTAAACTTCTGTAACAAGAACAACAAAATAAACATAGATAAGACACAGCAAGGTTAGCTCAAGTAGATATATGTTATTCGAGAATTTTGTGAAAAAAAATTTGTGTGTTTCCCACCCTGTTTTCAACAGAGATTCAGTTTGTTCATGGCTGTGGCCTGTGGTATAATGACACTCCTAACATCATCTCTCTACTTCTTCAATGAGATACCTGTGATACCATCAGGCTGCAGTGAGAATTTGGATGTCTGTAGATATCTTTGCAATCTGTTTGTGGGTCTGGTCTGTTTCACCAAACCAACTTCCTTCAATTGACTTCTTGTGATTATTTAATACTTACTCCAGTTTCTTTAATTCATAACAACTCATAAATATTTAGAGTAATATCTGGTATTTTTTATATAGTAAACTAAGTTATATCTAGACTGGGTGGCTATTTGTTGACTTTTACACTTGTCTTATTCCCAGAAAGATGTTTGTTGGGAGAGGTGAGAGGAAAGGCTGGTGTGCAGCTGGGATGCACATTGGGGATGTAGCTGTAATGCCGAATGTGTCGAGTGTAAAGAAGAGTATGGGAGGAGACTGAGAGCACTCTAAGGTGCTGGTTTTCTTTACTTTGAGAGGGAGGGCACAAAGGAGTTTTAGGCTCTGTGAAATAGGGGCTGAAGATGTTCAGTAAAGTTTTGAGGAACTGACTATAGATCTCTCTGTCCTCAATACAGGCCCTTCTTACCCCTGGCAGGCAATGCCCAGACCCCATCTGGCACTTAGGGCACCTCCTCCACTCTTTGGAGCATAACAGATAAAAAAGCTGTTTCATCCTTGATTCTTGATAAAGGCGATTTGCCCTGGAGCTGAGTATGCTCAATTTCATTTTTGCACTGTAAGATTTGTTTATTCCTCCTTTACTACATGAAGGTGAATGTGTGTTTGTTCAGGTAAGCACAGTTCCCATATAACAATTTCATAACCTCTGTCAGCATAACATGGGTTCAGAGCTGCATCAGCTTCCTATGTTTGATAACCTTAAAAACTGCTCCTCTACCCAGTCTAGCCAAGATGCTCATAAATAGTGACAAACTGGATTTATAATTTCCTGCTGCTCATAACTGTCATCTGAAGGACAGCTTGCACACCTTTTACTATTTTCAAACAAAGAAATTATTTAAAGTTTATTCTGTTTGGTTGTCATTTCCCATTAGGATTAGCAGAAGTATAATGATACTGTTACATATTAGAAGTAACAAAAGCAAATTAAATAAGCTATTCTGCTAAAGTGTCTGCATGTTACTTTGAAGAAAAGTGAGGAGTCTACAAGGTACTACATGCCCGAAGATTTTGTGTTGCATTTTTGTGAGCATTAACTTAATTTTTTTATTTTTCTTCTATTTTTTTTTAAAGGTAAGTTTTTTTAATTTGTCTGTGATATAAAAAGTCAAAAGAACTACTAAACAATTACAGATAAAAGCTGTGAGCAAAATAGGAAAAATTATAGCAGATGATAGTGTCATTATGTTTTGAAAAGATTGACCTGGGTAGAGTCACACTGAGTTTTTACAGTTAAGTATTCTGAAGTTTTTGATGAAATACCAGCAGATTGACATTAAAGTTCCGTGGTTTAATGAAAAAGCACAGCAGTTGTGCTTTTTCCTCTGCAGTGCTCCGTTAGAAGCTAACAAGTAATATAAGAGAAGTGAGAGCAAAGCAAGTATTCCAACACTTGAGTATGGATTCAGAGGCTTTATTATTAGCTTTGTATCAATAATTTATATTCAGTGCCTTGAGTTCACTGATGACTACAGTATAATTTTTAGTTTAGTATTATCAGACTCAAAATTTAGTTGTGCTTTAGTGTACTGAAAATGTCTTGTTTCTATTTGGCAAGTGTAATTCTTCATTGAAGCTATTTGGCTAAGGTAATATTCACCCTTTAAGCACAGTTTTGTAAAAAGCCACACCTGAACATCCTGAAAGTGAAACTAGTGACAGGAAGACTATCCTATCAGGATAGACTATAAAACTACAGATTAAACATAAAACCATTTATCAGAGTTTTCCTGACAAAAGCAGTTTCTATTTTGTAGTAGTAAATAATTTTACTTACTGAAGCTTAGTATACTGTTAACTTACAGTGTTTTGTTGCTCACTTGTCATAACTTCAAAAATTTTAGTATTTGACATTGAAAATAAATTTATCTTCATCTGAACATCAGCTTCCTTCTTGCTAGTAAGTATCTACCTGTCTTCAAGACATTAGTGAACTTCACCTTGATTGAATAAGAATTAAATCAGACACTAGACACTTAATTAAAATCTAGCACAGCAGTAGCTGAAGCAAAAGTGGAAAGTTAATACATTTTTCAGGTTGCATCAAGAATTGCTAAGAGAAGAAAATTATATCAAGGTGGTAATGATTATGTTGCTTTGTGTTATTGCTTTTGATAGTATTTTCCAGCTCTTTAATCACTAATGAATCATGTAATTTTATGATTTTTTTGGAGCATTTTTAAGAGCTTAAATAAAAACCAATGTCATTATTCCACTTCTATCAATAATGTTGCCAAATGCAATGGTAATCTCAAGAAAGACAATTTACCAGCTATCCCATTCTGGTGCTTGATTAAATAAAAACATTAGGAAATCAAAGCAGTGCTGTGCACTTTAACAATCAGTGCAGTGCTGTTTTAGCAATCATGGAATCTTAATGAAATCTCTTATATCTTTGTCATTCATTCTAGTGAAGAAGGATGAGGGTTTTTTTTTCTTATTGAGATGAGGTTTTTTAATATGAAAGCCAGTGTACCAAAACAGGAAAAAAAAATACTTCTCAGTTGAATAATTTTTTAAATGTAGAAAGGAGACGTGGGGATCCTGAACCACGCAGAATTTTAATATTCAGAAGACAGCTTGGCTGATAGGTGTAGGAGACAACTGATTGTCAAGGCCAATTTATTATTCAAATTCAAATTAGAATGGTACCTACCCAATATTGTAGCTGCAAGGACCCATGTTTCCATGCACAGGGAAATAAGAGACATGCTGAGATGCTTCCATAGTGATTCTTTTTAGGATGAAGTGAGGATGTCTTACAGTTCTACGAAGTAATGTCCAGCTTCAAAGGAAGACTTCAGCAAATTACTTGCCCAGAGATGCAGTGGTTTCATGTTGACTGTGGGGCACAGAAGCCCTTTGCAGCTGTGGTATAGTTTTCTAATCCAGCTATGTCCAAGCTCTATTGTACTGAAACACACATGCACAGTTTTCCACTATGTCCGTTTTGGTGACAGGAACAAAATCAAAAGGAAGTTCGGGAGGTTTGAGTAATCAGAAGAGCCAGCACTTCAAGTGCTTTGTACAAACCTAGCAGTATAGAAATGAACTCTGCTGTCTGGCTACCCACTGAATTATAGGGTTGTCGTGTCTAATGTAACGTGGATTTAACACCACATTTATTTAAGTCATTTAGTAGAATCTAACTGATAAATTTTGCAATTTACATTGATACTGCACCATAAAACACCCACATCAGCCCAGTCTTTAAACATGTGCTTAACTTTGCAGCCTTGTGATTAAGGTTGTGGACTGGGACACTGAAGAGCTGGGTTCAGTTCCTGCTCTAGTGCAGTCATCCAGTGGGATACAGGGTAAGTCACTAGGCCCCAATTTTTTTGAGCTGTATAGGTTTGTCTTGCTCAGTTATGCCACATCTGTCTAACTAAGATGTAAGGTATCATTTACAGTAGCATGATATAACACCTGTGTACTGTTGGCTTTCAATGAATTGTATGAACAGATTTTTTAAAGGTAGTGATGCCAAAGTTCTCACTTGCCATGTAAATTCTGTCTTGCAGAAATTTTGAGTCAGTCAGGAGTATTTAAAGGATTCTATGTTATATGTTTTTAAGACAGATAGTCCCTCTCATTTTTGAATGTGGTTGTTGCTCTGTTCCTCAGTTTTCCTCACATTTATTTATTTCTGTCTCTTAATAGAAAGTAAGTCCTTTGCATTCTTTCCGTTAGAAGATGAACTGCGAGAGACACCAAAGTACTGAATAGCGATGTAGCTGCTGCCTCAGTAAAAACAATAATTCTGTAGACACTGTCAGACAGTATCATTGCATAGCCTATTATCATGTCATGAAAACAAAACATAGGAGCTACTTTATTAATAATATAGTCTACAGACTGTGAGGTACATGATTAATATTCTTTTCCTGGTGCGCCAGTAGTTTTTCATAGAATCACAAAATTATTTGGTTTGGAAGGGACCTTAAAGATCATCTAGTTCAAACTGCCCTGCCATAGGCAAGAAGCCTTCCACTAGACCAGGTTACTCAGAACCCCATCCAATTGACCTTGAACAGTGCTAGGGATGGGGAGTTCAAAACCTCCCTGGGCAACATGTTCCAGTGCGTAATCAACCTTATAGTAAAGAATTTCTTCCTAATATCTAATCTACGTCTGCCCTCCTTTGTCTAAAGGCCATTCCCCCTTATCCTGTCACTACATGCCCTTATTAAAGGTCACTGGTTCTCTTGTAGGTCCTCTTTAGGTACTGCTATTAGGTTCTGTAATGTTTCTCCAGAACCTTCTCTTCTCAGGACTGAATAACCCCAACTTTCCCAGGTCTGTTTTTCAGTCCTGTGACCAACTTAGTGCATCTGGACTCCTTCCAGTAGATCAACATGTTGTGTTGGGGCTCCAATTTTTCTCAGATTTTATTTCTTGTTTTTTTCCCCCTGGTCTTGAACTCTCCATGATTTAGCTTTTCTAACATAAACTGTATTCCATGAGATAAATTGCCCACTAAGAACATGAAAATGCCAGTGCATTTTGATAGATTCCTGAAAGGCCCAAGAAAGCTGACTCTGGATGAAAGAACTTGAAGTAGAACTTAGTTGGAGTTGAGGATAAATGCTAAATTGGTTTCTGAACTTTCCTCAGCTTCTCTTTCATCACAGGATGAAGACATTGATTATACAAATTAGCAGCTCTGAATTTAAGCTTCTGAGGTCTTTAGATCTTTGCTTTGTAGCTTGCTGTGGTGTGCATCTCTCAAATGTTCTTCCTTAGCCTTACAGTAGTTTGAAACAGAAGTTTAAGGCCTTTGAGTTAGTTGTCCAGCACAGTGGTCTATATTGCAGTGTAAGAGCCACACAAAGTCAGGTGCCACGTTGCTTATTGCTGATGCCTGCGTGCTTTGTTAGCTCTGGTACTAAATACTACACAACACCAAGGAGGAAGTTAGGCTTGGAACTTGTCAGTGCACTTAGTGTATGGATATATTTGCTTGCAGTCAGACTTCCTGAAATAAATTGGGATGCATTCTTAAATTAGAATTGTGTATGATCCTTCCTGGGAATAGCACCTTTAAAAAGAGGAATTGCTTTTTATATGTAATGTTTATGTAAAGGTGAAGTTACAATTGCATTTTCAAATATGACTTGAAGAAGAGAGTTGGTGAGTACTGCAAGATACAGATCTACAATACTCCATTTCACTTCCACCTCATGTTTCTGTTTTCTGTCTGGAGCCTTGTAGCAGCAGGCTGATACAGTTTTCTTGCTTAGCTGGGTAGCATCATTATTACCTACAATAAGAAATCCCCTTTTTGAGCATCTCCATGAGAAATGGAGGAATCAAGAAGCATCTTCTGAAAGTTCTTATGATTGAAGCTCACTCAGAATGTTGTGTAGTGAGTGTTTTCTGTATTTCCTTTATATTCAGTCTTGCTGCTCTGTTACAAGTCAAGCTGTAAGGTTTTCTAAGAAATGTTGATTCAGCTCCTGATGATTCTGTATTTCTGAAAAGTTTAATTGAATGTCCAAAATTTCAAACAAATAACTCATTTCAGTAATATCTCCCTTGCAGTAAGGCTTACCTCAAACATGTTACAGTGCTTTGTAAATTAGATGTCTTTGGGTTTTTGATATCTTACAGGACTTATGATCAAGGTTCAGCTAAAATTATTCTTGCATTCTTGCCTCAAAAAAGCTTTGCAATGAAGGATGTTAATTAAAATTTGAAGCTATTAGAAATTTTCACATTTGTTCTGTCAAGTTCTGACTCTTCTTCCATTTACCCTGATTTATACTTTGTTCCCCTCATAGGTGCCTATCTTGTGCCGTACTTAATCTTGCTACTGATAATAGGGATTCCACTCTTTTTCTTGGAGCTTGCTGTCGGGCAGAGGATCCGGCGAGGAAGTATTGGTGTGTGGAACTATATCAGCCCCAAACTTGGAGGAATTGGATTTGCAAGCTGTGTAGTAAGTTTTTTAATACTGTGTCGTTTGCTTTCAGATGTTATGATTTAGACTTCCTGTTTTGCTGCAGGGAAAGGCCATTGATTTATAGCTGGGCATCAAGGTCAGTTTACAATGTTTTCAAAGATCTTAGAACTTGAATTGATCCATTAAAACTGTTGGTATATATGTGATTGTTAAGTCAGTCAGCTTGTGATTCTTTTGAATTTAGGAACTGTGGAACAGAGTAGTCTTCTGGAGGAAAAATGCCAAAAAAGTATAGGTGTAACATGATAAATTTGGAGAAAATGAAAATTTAGAAAATATCAGGTACTTTAATGAGACAAGTCGTTCCCTTCTTCTTCTGATTTAGTTGAATTAAACTTAGGTTCATTGGCTGATGTACAGAAATATGCAGAAGTTCAGCAGGGAATTTCTTTTATTTACTTTATAAATGTAACTTTTTGGTTGTTTTATTCCTTGTTACTAGGTATGCTTCTTTGTGGCCCTGTACTACAATGTCATTATTGGATGGAGCCTGTTTTACTTTTCCCAGTCTTTTCAGCATCCATTACCATGGGACCAATGTCCTTTAGTTAAAAATGCGTCTCATACCTGTAAGTCTATGTTAACATAATGGTCTTAAAAATCATATAAAGTATATAAAATTTGAGATTTTCAAACAAAAAAGGAGAAAAACTACAATTCGAGAAGATATTTGTGTGCAGAAGTGCTCAATGTGAGTGGTTTTCTATCTTATTAAGAAGTCACATTATAATACTTGAAAAAATACAACAAAAACTTAATCTAAGACAAATACAGCACATTTGGAAAGAAACATCACTGTCAACAGCATTTTAAAGAGTAATGAAATTAAGAGAATGCTTTTTAGTATGTTGCAGAAAAAAAATCTTGTTTCTTTTTTACTGATGTTCATACTGCTTTTTATACTTGGTGAAAAGCAAAGGTGAAGGAAGGATATTTTTACATTTCAACTAGTAGGATACTTCCTGGCAAAAAGATGTTGGTTTACTAACAAAGGAGAAAATGGAAAACTTAAATACCAATGAAATATATGTGATAAGAGCACTGTTTTCTTTGTAAATTAATAGAAATGAGATAATCAGTCCTTTGAGTTTTGCTGTAATGAGATAATCTCTTACGGACATACTCTGTAACAGTATGAAAAGTTCCTTATCCCTTGGGTTTGGTTATCTTGTAGCAGTACACATTTTGTATTATTATTGCTATTGACATATGAATTATTTCTTCTTTTAGTTTCCTTTTATTTCAGATCCTAAATTTTCTTTAATTATCTTTTATGTGTGTATTTACCATTTGAGTAAAGAACAACCAGGGGTGTTTGAAAAGTTCTACTTTGTTGTAGTGTCTCTCCAGAGCTGCTTGCCTCAGTTACTCTACAGAAATAATCAGTATTTAGAAATGTTGTCACACAGTCAAACTGACTATTTTCCACAAGCTACTGTCCATTAATTGAGCAGCAGTGGTTGTTTATGTACTCTTATCCTTCCTAAATATTAAGATACGGCACGTCAGCCTAACTTGAGCAGAGGCCACTCGAAATAAGCTTAAAAAAAGAAAACTATTATATTTGATAATATCTTACCATATTAATAGGTTACTTCAATGAAGATCTGTCATCTCTGTTGGGTTTCTTAAAAGGAGTGTATTTTCCCCTTTTTTTCCATTAATTATCTTGACTCACGACATGCTTACATGTATGGTTGATTGTCAGGTATAAATAGTTTATAAAGAACTTAATATTTTCTTTGAAGAAATGTTTCTATTTATGTGTTACATGTCTAGATACACACAGTTTCTTAAACTGTTTGGTAAAGTGACTATAGCAGAATTACAGTATGATCCAAAGAACCACTTCTGAAATATACATAGCAACTTTCATTAAATATATCTCTGGAGGAACCATTTATTTCTTTTTCTCATCACTTTGATATCACTGTGTTCTTATTTTATTGTTTACAATGGTAGTTAAGTCCCTGTTTATTTGAGTGTCATATCAAAGCAGATACAATCAACAATTTGTTTTCCATATGTCTTCAAACTTGTGTTCATTGCAGAGAGATCATTTTCATAGTATGTAATTCATAGTATTATATGCAGATAATGTAATTTTGTGTGTGTTAAATGGAATATATGTCTTCATCTAAGCCTGCCTACTATTTAATTCGGAAGTGAGAAATAATTCTGCCTTGAAGTAGGATTAACCATAATGCAGAGGAATACATTATCCCAAAAGGGTATTTTAAAATATATACACAGAAGCTTTCACCGATTGCAGTCACTTTTTCGTTTAGACAATGTCTTAAGACTGTTTTGTGAGTTTGGTTTCTTAATAAATGATAATGGTACAATTAGAAATATTGAGAAGTGGTAGAACACTATTACGAAGTATCTCTCCTGAACCCATTCTTTACTTGCTAACATTTCTTTGACAGTTGTGGAGCCAGAGTGTGAAAAAAGTTCTGCAACCACTTATTACTGGTACAGAGAAGCACTGAATATTTCCAGCTCTCTGTCAGAGAGTGGGGGTTTAAATTGGAAGATGACTATCTGCTTGCTGGCTGCCTGGGTCATGGTATGCTTAGCCATGATCAAAGGCATTCAGTCTTCAGGCAAAGTGAGTATACTGTTTACTTGCATGACATTGTTTCATTTTTAAGCATTTCAGGACATTTCTGTTCACCAAACCCTGTTTATGTGAAACAAAATCTGAAATCTGTAGGAGCAGGTTAAGTGCTTTGATTCACCCCAGCATCTTTATAATCTCAAGTAGAGGAATATTAGTAGTTAAGCATTAAAATTCTAGCAATTTTATTGTAAATAGCAGTACCTTAGTGGGAATTGAGATCTGAAAAAGAATAATTTTGCTTCTCATCAGTGTAATTGTTGCATGTAAGTGTACCTCAGCTTTGTTGTGCAGCATAAGTCTCTGTGTTTTGAGTGTTTAAGGAAATAAATTTCTCTATGTACTCACTGTATGACTGCAGTGCATTCACATATGCATGCTTCTGGCATTAACACAGATGCTTTCTAGGATTCTGGATTGTTTCTTTTGACTAATGACTTACCATCCCTTTGCATCTGAGTACTCTTACCTTGTCATCTTTCCTTTGCATGCAGCCAGCTGGATTTGCTGATGAAAGATTTGCTAAATCTGTTGATCTTGGTGGGATTTTCAGAGGAAAAAGCATTTGTCCCAATAGCAAAATTCTTTGCTATAAAGAAGTTTGGCACTGACATGGCAATTTCTTTGACCTCCTTGGGGCATTTCAGTTAAAGAAATAAGTAGCAAGTTTAACTAGCAAATCATTTTATTAACTTTACAGAATAAAGTTTCTTTTCAATGACAGGTAATGAAAGATCAGATTTGATGGCTATTTTTTGTTGTTTTGACAGTAAGCATTACTTAGTGATTGAATTCATTGGTTATGTACTTCCTATCGATTCTTGTCCCCTTTCCTTCTGAAGACAAAATTAGTTTCTATTCACGCTGCATACCTTTGCCGTACTCAGTCAAAATGCTTTTGTAAAGGGAAGCATTTCTGCAACAGTTTTCTTCTGTCTTTGTTTTCATCTCACTGAACTAACACCGAATTTCCCTGGAAGCCCAGTGGCTCTTTATCGGTTAGTGATAAATACATCAGGCATTTGTATTGAATTTAATTTCTTTTGCAATCATGTGATTTTGCTTTCTTCTTCAGTGATGAGGGGAATGGGAAGTGTTCTGCTTATTTCTTGATGATTATCGATTCAGTCATCTATCCAAAGGATACTGTGTAGGGAATGAACCTATTGAAAAGAAAGTCCATGTTAAATGTCATGTTACCTTCTTGTATTTCAGATCATGTATTTTAGTTCCCTTTTTCCATATGTGGTACTTTTATGCTTTCTGATCAGAGGACTGCTCCTTAATGGGTCAGTGGATGGAATTCGTCACATGTTCACCCCTAAGGTATGTACTTAATTTCTGTTTCCAGGATATTAAAGTTTCAGTGGCAATTTGACCATTTATGAATGTTCTCATTTAAGCTTATTGTTTTCATAGAATATTTGGCTGTATTTCTGTTTGCTTAAATTGCAAAATTTTTGTTTATCTCAGTGGCACAATACCAAGCCCTAAAGTCCAAAGGTTCTAGGTGTTCCAGGAGTCTGTAGAGTTACCTCTCTTAGGTGAGGGTTCCCAGAGTTAGAAGCCTCTACAGAGCTAAACAACTGAGAGCACAATTTAGAGGACTCAGGAAGTTTAGAGAGCTCTAAATACTGAAAAGAGAAGCTAGCCATTTTCTAATATTGAATTTTCTAGTCCTGGGTTGTCAGTGCCTTACTCTGAACTATCATGGCATATGGAATTAACTTGTCCCTTTTGAAAAAGAGCATTTTTTTTTCCTCCTTTTTGGAAAAAATTAAAGCTGTGTACATAGTTGCCCACAGTACAGGAGACCTGTATTTAATAGTAAAGCAGTGTAAGTACTTGTCACACAGTTCCTTATCAATTTTCTTATGCCATTCCAAGATAGCAGCAATTATAAGCATCTATTTTTTACTGCCAATATTTTTGCAAGGAACGTGCCTTACACAGCTTTAGATTTTCTAACTACGGAGGTGGTAAGGGATGTTATGAATCATTGTTTAGCTTGAAGATCTAAATTCTACCCACACCTATCTCAAATGCTTGCAACTACATCTATACTATAGGAACAGCATGTTTGAATAGTTAAAGCCGTACTGAGGAATGTATAAGTCTGCACTTCATATTGTGTTGTGAAATGGGCTTTCCTATAAATCCACTTCACAATACAGTTGAGAAGAACAGGACTATTATTTCAAAAATGAAAGCTAAATAATAAGATAATCAAAATCAATGCACATAGTGGCTAATGCCAGATGACAGGCTATTGTCAGTTGTTTTGATTCCAGGTGTTTTGAGTCTTGAAAACTGTCATCCTATAAAAATGACCTTTGTCAGCTCTCACATTGATGCAGTCACATTCCACTTCACTCACTGTCACTGCTTTAGAGAGTCATGCTTGTGCAGGAACTTGCAGGCTGCTCAGGCAAATTTGGAAAACCTGAGGAAGAGAGAAACATAATGCCTACTAATGAGGGAAAGTCTAAAGAGGTGGTGAAATACAGAGCTCTATAAGATCTAATTTGGTTTCTCAACCACAGTGTGTTAATACCTTCTTTGGCTAGAGAAGTACCACTAGATACTGAGGGAAAATATATATAAAAACTCTTCTTGGATACCAACACCTCTCCAGTATTCATGACTTCGTTAGACTTAAAATAAGTTGCAGCTGGTGCTTACTATACAGTTACATTTATACTTAATTATAGAATTGTTTCAACTGTTCATATAAATTATATCAAAAGAAAAATGGTCCCTAATTTATTCTGACAGTTTCCAGATCTGTATCAAAATTTAAGTTGTGGCTTTAATTTGACATTAGGAGGTCTGTATGTCACGTGTATTATATGCAAATATAAACCTTACAAAATATTTCCGTTAAAATTTTTTGTACTTGAGCGCTGATTTGGACTGTAGGTTCATAGGAGACTACCTGAAGAAATTCAGACTCCCCCACCTGTTGTTTCATTTACTCTACTATGCTAATACTTTATTTGGGCATCCAGGCTATAAAAAGGAGTGTTAAACCAATCTAGCATGAAAATTATCCGGGTAGATAGATGTGAGAGGGCAAAGAGAAGCATCTTTTCAGCCCAATTAGCTGAGCAAATGACCACATTTTGAGCACAGAAGACTGCAGCACATTCCCATGAGTTGCCAGCACGGGAGAGGACTGGCACACACTGGTGCAGGTGTGAGAGTGCAAGACTAATGTAGAAGGGGAGAATTTCTGTTTGGCATGACTGTTAAACAAAGCAGAAATTCTAAATAAGAAACTTAATGGAAAACCTAAAGAAAGGTATGTGACAAGATCACTTAAATCAACTACTGCAGCTAAACTCTAGGATTATACGAAGCTGAAGTACAGACACTGCAAAATTTCACATATGATACCTAATATGAGTTCAATCTAGAGTTTATTTTGGAAGTCTGGGCTACATGTATCCAAAAACACACTACTTTTGATGATACCAAAGGATATCTTTTGGGAAGTGAGAAGTGTTTTGATATTTCAACCAATTAGGAATTTGGTGCAATTAAGAATGTTCCTCATGCTCCCTCTGGTGGGAAAACTCTGGCACGGCAGTGTGATACAGAGTTAGAACTACGTGCAATAGCCGCTTGTGCATTGTAATTATAATCTAAATTGTAAGTCAGGATTATGTTTATTGTCATAAGCACCTTTTCTTTCCCAGCTATATGAATAAAGAATCTTTCTGCTGCATATCTGTAATAAATATTATATCTCCATGGGAAACGGACGTTTAATTCAAAATGTTGTAACAATAGCATATTTATTTCTCCTCAGAGTCAGTCTAATAATGCTGGCATCTATGCTGATGCTTTTTAGTTTTACTTTTATGAATAAACCTAGGGCTTAAAGAGAATAAAAGTCACTTGCATTAATAGAGGCCGTGAATCAGCTTGAGCAAATCTGATGTTTAAATTTGACATGTACTTCTTTAGTTCTTTTTTTGTGATTCAGTATTTAGAAGAATTTGAGATAGACAGACAGATGATGACCTATAACTTTGTAGCAAAGTTTTTATGTTGAAGGAGCAATGCAGTTAATCTCAGTTAATCAGTGAGCAATACTGGTAAATTTTTTGATAAAAGGCATAGTTGCCCCTGAAATACATGACCCATTTAATATAGGGTTACGTTCAAGGCACCTGACTTAAGAGATTTGACTCAGGCACTATACAGCTTGTGGTGGCGAGTGTTCATTTCATATATTTCATTTTGCTTTACATATTTGCATGTAATAGAATTCCATATAAGCATATGTCTGTCATGTTCATCTTTTTTTTTTTTCTCGTTTGAAAAGTAACAACAAAGCAAGTTTAGTCATACTCATTGCATTTATTAAAAGATCTAGATATTTAGATCAATCTAAAATACATTTTAAGTCTAACAGAAGTCAGTACATATACTGTAAATAAAAGACAATTAATACTTTAAAAAAAAGGTTCTCTCTTATTTCTCAGTATAGCTAGCTGTTATTTCAGTTACATAGCTCCAGTAGTGTCTCATTGTTTGGAACATGCTGTATAGCATGTTTCTCTTCAATGTTTAGATAATATAAAATAAATAGAAATTCTGGCCCATGAGTTTGCCAACTTCAGAGGTCGCATTCAGCTTTCATTTTATCATAATGAAAATATGGTTATAGCGGAGCGTTAGCATTGTATGATGTAGGGTTTATTTCTATTGTTTTTTTCATATAATAGAAATGCATTTTATAGCTGACATATATTATATCTAATTTCAAACAGCTTGAAATAATGCTGGAGCCCAAGGTCTGGAGAGAAGCTGCTACTCAGGTGTTCTTTGCCTTAGGGCTTGGATTTGGTGGAGTCATTGCCTTTTCGAGCTACAACAAGAGAGACAACAACTGCCATTTTGATGCTGTACTGGTGTCCTTCATCAATTTTTTCACTTCTGTGCTGGCAACTTTGGTGGTGTTTGCAGTTCTGGGCTTCAAAGCCAATATCATAAATGAAAAATGTGTTACCCAGTATGAATATTCATTTCTTTTTTAAAAATTATTTTTACTGTTTATTTCATTTATGAACTAACACAGACCACTGAATTTGTCCTCTCTGTTCTATTGTGTTTTACAGAAATTCAGAGAAGATTTTAAAACTTTTGAAAATGGGCAATCTCAGCCAAGATATGATCCCACATCATATCAATTTCTCAAGCATTACAGCAGAAGATTACAATTTAGTTTATGACATTATACAGAAAGTAAAAGAAGAACAGTTTGATTCTCTTGGTCTGAAATCTTGTCAAATTGAAGATGAACTTGACAAGGTGAGATTAAGTGTTGAATATTGAAATTATGAACAGATGAGTATTTGTAAGCCTGAAGTAAGATGTGAAGTGTACCTGCACAGAGTATCAGTACAGTGTACCTGTGAGCCATGCACCTAGAAAGATCTGGATGAAAACATGGTTGCATTCCAGCTTGCTTGAGAACTTTTGGGTCTGATGTCTTAATGTAATCTTCACTGATTTATAATATATTTTGATTATTATATCATTCTTCTCAGGAGGTGATAAGTTCTTTAGCTCTATTTTTCAGAAGAATTGAGCAGGAGAGTTTTCCAAAGACTAAACAGAAGTGTTACCTATTCACTGTCTCAGGCTGCAAAATATTCTGGTGTTAAGATACAATTATTAGATATAAATGCTAAAAGTAAAAAATCATTATCTGGTTATTAGGTAGTTGTTTAATGAGTATCCCCCTGTTTTGAAACCTTACAGTAAGCCAAATCTGTAACAGAAATAATAGTTTTTTAGCTTTAGAGAGACAATTGCAGATTGAATCACTGACTTCTATATAGTTACACCAGCATCTGAAGATGAAATATAAAATTGGTGACTTAGACTTAAAGTTTATATACTATGGTTGCTGTTTAAATTTGAAAAAAAGAATAGAAATTAAATCCTTTATATGCTTACTGGAGAAAACAGAATGTATTTTGTAGTAGTCCTATATAGTAGCTGTCATGCAAAATTATCAGTGAAAGAGAGAAAGAACTTCTGATTGGACATGAGTGGAAAATTCTTCATAATGAGCACAATCAGCCCTTTGACTAATCTCCAGTAGAAGTGGTAGATTCCACGTCACTGGACACTTTTATGATTCAGCTGGACAGGGTGCTAGGCCATCTTGCTTAGACTGCTTTTGCCAAGAAAATTTGGACCAGATGATCCATGAGACACCTTCAGACACGATTCTGTGAAAGAATTGTGTTAATGCAAATCAACTTAAAATTTCTCATGTTTCAGTAAATAGTATTAATTGGAAGAATTATATATTAGATAGCAACTTCCCACTCTGCCTTCAAGATATTATCAATGACACTATGAACGTGAAGTCAGACTTGTCAGGCTGTCACACTACTGAAAAAACAAAACAAAAAAATTAATGACTAATGATATAATATTTTTTTTTTCCTCACTGACAGGCAGTTCAAGGAACTGGTTTAGCTTTTATTGCATTTACAGAAGCAATGACCCACTTCCCTGCTTCTCCCTTCTGGTCAGTCATGTTCTTTCTCATGTTAGTAAATTTGGGACTTGGAAGTATGTTTGGAACCATTGAAGGCATTATCACGCCCATTGTTGATACATTCAAGGTCAGGAAAGAAATTCTTACTGGTGAGTTAGACAAAATTTCTTTTCTCCATAGAGCAGTAAGTTAAATTTGTTTTGAGACTATGAATTCTTTTTTTTTCTTTTTTTTTTGGACATGAAAGTTTACAGAGCGTTTTGTAGAGCAGTAAATCACTGTATTCCAGACTCGACTTCCGTGAACAGGCACATTAATATCTGCCACTAAAATCTTTTCCTGAATGTTAGAGCAGCATAAACACCCTAAAACTTAAATTTTAATTTAATTTCTGTTACAAGTTTCTGTGTGGTCAGTCCTTTTGGGCTCTCTCAGAATACTTTCCATTCTAGCCTGCGTCACACATTGGAGAAACAAAAGGAAAGAGTGAAAATACATTGCAAATTACTACAAATTATTCCTGAGTAGGCCAGAAGAAATCTTAATTTATGATGAAATTTTTATTACGCTGAAATGAATACAGTTACTCTCTAGAGAAACATTTTTCCCTGTTAAATGTTTATAAAGTCTTAAACAAGACATCTAGTTGTTTTGTTTGGGGTTTTTTTATTACTTAAGTGCCCAAAGTTATTTGAGGTGTATCATGTTCATGTAGCTTTGACTTGTAGGGCTTTCTCTTTTTTATACAAAACACCAGCAAAGTATGAAAGCTAGGTTTCTGAAAACCTTCAAAGACAGCTGAAGAGACTTGGTGTGTTATGCACAAATTCAGCTTTCATATCAATGTCTGTAAAAGATGGGGTAGAAAATAAGCTTAAAAAAAAAGGTGCTTTAACATTATTGAACTCTGTGAAGAAAATAATAAACTCTGTGAGAGAAATAATAATACATTTTATAAGAGTTAATCCCTGAGGGAGCAGAGCACTGCTCTTTCCTCAACTGCTTTCTTTACTGAGATAATAAGTAATATTTGATAGATTAAAAAATCAAATTCTTAAAAAAATAAATCAATTGATTTTTCAGAAGTCCTAAGTTATTTTGAGCACTTTTTGGTCTGTTTGGTTGTTTTAATTAGGTCTTAACTTCTTGCTGAACAACCAGTACAAAAATTAGAAATTAGCTGTTCTTCCTAAGTATGTTTGCAAGTATCATGAGGTATAGTCATTACACTGGGGTAATGGAGCATTTTATAGTAATTCCTTGTCACTCTGTTTAAAAAATAATTCAGATAAAGAAATATTCAAGAACTGCCTTTCTCTTGTAATTTTTAAGTGGTGTGCATGCATGATTTTGGCTAAACTCAGTTGTACTCAAAAGATTACAACTTAATGTGGTGTTTTGTTAATTAACTGAAAGAAATGAAATGTCTGGATTATTTTTCATGCAGTACCAGTGCCATTTAAGAAGGACTATGGCTGCAATAGGCTTTGTGTTTACAAGACGAAACTTTCAATTCTTACAGAATTTTTAGCACAATTTGAGTTCAGGAAAACCAACTCAAATGCTTAAATATATTTTGCATTCAACAATGTCGTGCCTCATGCTAAGTGGTTGAAAGTTCAGCAAGTCATTATAGTAATAGTTCCTACAAGGGTGAAGAAAGTGCTTAGACTTCTAACACAGTATTTGAAACAGTGTCATTGTTTTACTTTCAGTACTAAAATCAATAATAATTTATTATCTTGGATGGATGCAATGGGAGTATTCTGTAAAGATATTTTATATTTTGTCCCAGATGCATTTCACCTAATTTTGGACTACTTAGGTGTATCGTTAGCCTGAGTTCACTGTGAGAAAATAGAAAGAGCACCTTAACTGTGAGAATCAGTCTTACTGATGCTCAGCCTACAACTGATTTCACAATTCATTGAAATTTTACTTACTTAAGCATTAAGCACTGTTACTGACAAATTTAGTTGGAGAAAATTATTTTGAGATCTATTATGCAAGATCAACCTTTCAAGAAATATATTTTGGGTTGTCCCTAAAGAAAGGACAGAAATGTTACTTAACGTACAAATACATTTAGTCAGATCCTTGTAGAACTTTATGCCGTGAATGATCTTTTAGGGGAAGTCTATTCAGCCTTTGTATTTTTTAGAATCATAGTCTTTTTAGAATCATAGAAAATTTTTCCTATTATTTTTCCCTGATATTTTCACTTCTAAGTTCTTTTCACTTCTGAATTCTGAAAAGTGAGCTGGTGTCCAGTTAACACGATGCATGATGTTTTGCCTACCGGTTGATTTTGCATTTACATTACATTTGGTGAGAAATAGTCACTTGATTAATCTCTGCTGCTTAATCAGGACTGCTGTGATACGGTGATTAGTAATTCTAATTTTATAACTTGTCTGTTTTGTAGGAAAGAATTAGAATGACCAATATTCTTAAAAATGAGACCCCCTTAAACAGTAAAATGTTATTGACTTTACTTTTATGAAATAAAAGTACTTTTATGAAATAATGCATTAGTTCCTCTTTGTCCATGGAACTTTGTTATAGTTATAGCTCACATTTCTGTCCTTCATTCCAGTCATCTGCTGCTTGGTGGCATTTTTTATTGGCCTAATCTTTGTGCAGCGCTCTGGAAATTATTTTGTGACAATGTTTGATGACTACTCAGCTACTCTGCCCCTGCTTATTGTGGTAATTTTGGAGAATATTGCAGTCATCCGAATTTATGGGATAGACAAGTAAGTGAAGGAAATGTATCTCCCTGTCCATATCAACACCATTCTTTACAATAATTACTACTATTTTAATTGTATTGCATGAAGCACTTGCAATATACACAGAAATACAAGTAGTTAGAAATCCTATCAATCTGGTCAAGGGTCTAGTCTGTTACTATGAACAGGTTTGGAATAAGATACATTAGATCAGAACAGTGTAATGAAATCCAAAGAATGATTGCAAGAGGTCTAAAAAGAGGAGAATGCAGTAAAAGAGACAAAATCGGAGATTTAAAAAGAAGGCTGGATATGACAGTATAGGGAATTTGTCTCAACAAAGACATCAAGAGAAAAATTTCAAAAATAACCATGGTCTAAGCAACAGATGAGAATGACTATTTCAATGTAGAATTCCAGGCAGCCTGAGAAATACTACTTCACTAAAAGGAAACTCTAATGGCAGTAAAAGAAAAAGTTTCAAGTTATGAACTAAATTTAGTTTGGGGTGTTATAGCAATTACTTTTTCTTTGCATTAGTTGTGAGGAGATGATAGCAAAAACAGGGTCAAAGCTTACTTGGGAGCAGCACAGTTGACAAGGAAGTAAAGTGACCTGTTGGGGATGGGGTGAAAAGGAATGACCATAAATCCCTCTTATTTTTTTTCTTTTCTTTGTTTAATTTATTTTATATCCAAAATCAGCAGAATGTGTTCAGTAATTGAGATCAATATGTGCCACGCCTAAGGAATAGGAGAATTTGTGTCAAAAATAACTTTTTCCATGCACAAGTCAATGTGCTGAAGCAATTAAAACATCTATAATTCCTTTGCATGAAGAAAAAGTGTGACATAGAATGGGTGGGGTTTCATTTGACTTTTTACTTCTTTTATCTGAGTAATCAGCCAATCCTTTGTCACAATGAAACAAAACTATAAGAAAAAAATTTAATGTTATGGTTTCCAGACATTGTTTCTGATCTGTGCAAGTAGTACTTGGTCTACTTTCTTGTTAAGGGAGAATTCCAATTTGGACCACATGTATAATCCTCTAATTGATCATTTAGATATAAAAACTCTATGTAGATTATTTTACACATGCAACCAAAAGATAAAATAGATGACCTGGCTATAGATACAAAACATATGACCTTATAAGAGATGTTATAAGGTTGGTAATGTCCAAGCTCCACTGTGCATGGAGGTAGGCATGCTAAAAGTCAGCGGCTAACCTGTGAAGAAGTTGATGTTTAGGCATAACTAAAAGATGATAATCCTTTGCTCATGACTCACAGTGCAGGTGATTCATGTTTTCAGAAGGGGTTCTGACAGGATACAGTGAAAAATTAACAGCCAAGTTTCTCATTTGTAATGACCACCTGAGTACTCCCTCTGGAGTATTCCTAGTATTTTCTTCTGATGTATGTTTGTCCAGAATATTCTTCAGGAACCTAACAATTCCGTTTGCAAGAACTGTAGGTATCAACAGCCTCAGGTTGCCTGTGATAGTACCAAGGGTTCCTTGTAGATGAAGTTCCATATAAATATCTTATTAGACATAAAGTTTTTGATCAGAGATCAGAAAACCAAAGCATAGCATCCAAAGAGTGCTATAGAAAAGAGACAACGTGTGAATCTCTGTAGCCAAGAAGGAAAATCTCCCATGCTGGAATCAGTGCTATAAGGAGCTTGAGCTAAAGGAGACTTTTAGAAGAGGATTAGTAAGATGGAGACAATGGAAGACTAAAGAAAAGAGATTCATGTTCAGCTGGAAGAACTGGAGATCTCAGAAAGAGAAGGCTATTTATAGAGGGCACAATCACTTTTTAAATTCAGCTTCCTTGTAATTATGTGTTTTATTTCAGTGTAAACAAACAATAGAATGCCTCAAGCTGTGCAGTTAAAATTTTTTTCTGAGGGTTTACATGACAGAAGATTCACATGTGTAACTGTTTGGAAAACATCCTTCTATAAGAGCTTTTTTGAGATGCACATTTCAAAAGGGTGTGGGACCACAAGGGAGTTAAAACAATCATTGCTTGTGCACACTCCAAAAGAATTATTTCTAAAAGCATTCTCTGTTTCTGCTGGCTCTGGAACCATGTACTCCATCATGAGTACAAAAATAGGAGTTTTGTTCATGTCTTAACTTATAATTTTGAGGAGAAAGGAGGCAGTTTTATAGCTTAGCAAAGTTTTGTTTCAGCAACTTATATGATGCAAACCATAGCTTATGAATAAATTTGGTTTTTTAGACTGCAGCACATCTGTGGGTTCAAAATTAATATTGCACAATCTGTAAGATGTGCTGGTAAACAATCCAGTAGACAATACAAGAAAATGTAAAAAAGAATCTTATAAAAGAAAAGTAAGTTTAAATATCTTCCAGCACAGTCCAACAAGTAGCTTACTAAGTCACTGCACTGTGCAGGGATTCCTTTTATTCATCTGGTCTGAACTACTAGTATAAGCTCTGTTTTTCAGCCCATCAAGTAATTTAAACTACAGCTATTTCTAAATATGCATTTTTTCCAGTGTGTTGGTTCTCTCAGGTTAGATGCTGTGTATTGATTATAACACTCAAAATCTGTGTCTACACTAACAATATAATTTTAATCCCTTCACAGATTTATGGAGGATCTGAAGGATATGCTGGGGTTTTCTCCAAGCCAGTATTATTACTACATGTGGAAATATGTTTCACCATTTGTATTGTTATGTTTGCTGGTAGCTAGCATTGTCCAAATGGGATTAAGTCCTCCTGGTTACAATGCTTGGATTGAAGATATGGTATGTATATAGTATGTATGTGTATATTTAGGCTTTGTATGTATTTATGATACCCTCATCATCATCATAGTGATCATGTCTGAAGCATTTGAGAAACACATGAACAGATAAAAAAATGAAAATTAGAAATTCAAAATCAGTATAAATAATGACATGGTTGCTTTTATCTCAAGTAACTTTGATGTAAAACCAGCCATTTTAAAATTCTAGTTCTACTTTAAAATATAACTGATTGACACAAACTCTGGGTGACATTTATTTTATCATGTATGAAGAAGAAACTTAATGGTGGGTGAGGTTGTTCACATTCATTAAGTCTTACTTTACTGCAGAAAACAGGTGATAACTGCATAAATCATTTCAGATATCACATAAAGTTTTTTATGTGGAATTAAATATTGAGATTTAGCCATGTCATAATTTTTTCTCTTTGGGAGCACATATCACAATATAGGTAGCAGCTGTAATAAAACCTGTCTCTGATAAGAACTTGTCTGGGTCAGTGACAAGACAGTTGTGGTCTTTGACTTCAAAAAGAGATTCAGTCAAAATAACTGAAGACTTTGGCTAGTTTTAGGCCATGAGCCTCAGCTATTTCTACAGGCTTTTTATTCAAAATGGAGAGAGAGAAAATGGCAGATAAATTAATCTAATGAAACTTTCCCAGATTAGCTGGGGGGGGAAGTCACAGCAAAGACAGGTAAAGGATAAACACAAGAGGTTGGCTTTACTATAGGTATATAGTAGGCCTGCCTCTATCCAGACAACTACATGATTCTCAGAAAAATGCTTGATACATTTGATTCTTGGCCCACAAAAATTAGAAAGAGAAATACCTTAGAATACCAAACATTCCATTCCTTTCCACGTACAAAATTAGGCAAGCAGAGCCTGTTGGCCATTGATGCATGGATGCAGTAGAGGTGTGGGGTATAGTCAGTGCCCCCAGCATTATAGTTTACCTGAAGTTTATGCAAAGTGCAGTAACTGAGCCTGTCTAGACCAGCTATTAGCCTGCAGAACAAGGGCTAATTTTCCAGGCATAGTTACAGATACCACTGCACACTTGTCTGTTCTGGACACCCTTTAAACGATTGGGGAACGGCTACAGAGAAATGTAACAGAAAGCCTAAAGTGAAAATCTTGATTTGTCTGCTGCTGAAGTGCTCTCAGAAGCTGTTCAATAGTGTTTTAGTCCTGTTCACTGGCCGAAAGATAGCAATCCTACATCTCCATAACTCTTCAAATTTGAGATCTGTAGTGGTGCCCACACTGTGAGTGCAGTGGAGTATTGTGTTTGAAAACTACAGACCTCAATGAGAACTGCAGGTTTTTTGTTGTTTTTCTGGTAAAGATGTATTAATAGTTTTTCTATTGTGTTTCTCAGGCTATGGAAGAGTTCCACAGCTATCCAACATGGGGAATGATTGTCTGTATATCTTTGATGGTGTTGGCCATACTGCCAGTCCCAATAGTCTTCATGGTACGCCGTTGCAACCTTATTGATGACAGTTCTGGTAGTCTGGCATCTGTATCCTACAAAAGAGGTCGGATAATAAAGGAACCTGTTAACCTGGAGGGAGACAATACAAGTCTGATTCATGGGAAGAGTCCAAGTGAGGTGCCGTCCCCAAATTTTGGCAAAAACATATACCGAAAACAGACGGGATCACCGACTCTGGACACGGCTCCAAATGGACGTTATGGTATTGGCTACCTGATGGCAGATATGCCTGACATGCCAGAGTCTGATTTGTAACCACAGAAAAAAAAGTGCTGTTTGTTTCTTCTCTCACTGATCATGGCCCTGCTAGAAGTGGTCAGCATCACTTACTAGGGTGCGATCTCAGGTGCTCCACAGTGACAGTCTTTAAAATGCCATGACTGTACATACTGGTTGAGAAAACTCCCTTTGGATCAATTCTCTGAGTTTTTATTTGCACTGAAGGAAATATTCAAATTCAGTGGCAGCCTACATCTGCCAACATAGCCAAGAATTTGATTTTTTAATTAACTTCTAAATTTAAAGCTTTGTATTTCTGAAGCCCAGGTCTCACTCAAATGATAAAATATTTCTGAGTTTATATAATTGAAAATCCTTTTTTTTCTGCTGAATTTCAGGTTAACTCCCAAGTATTAATGGTGAGCTCAGTAGTAGTTCACCAAACCTGTGTTTGTGTAAACACCTGTATATACCTTATGTAGATATGCTGTACTTATTTTATTAGCACTGATAATTACTTAGGCTATTAGCTGAGTAAAAAACAAACCTGCAAACTATTTTCTTATGTAATAGCTGTATAGAGCAATAGTATTAGAAAATCAAGGAGTAGACTTATAGGAAGGTCATCAAAGATTCCCTGTTCACTGGGGACTACATAAACTGTGGCTGTATATTTTGTGTAAAATATTTGCTTTTTCAGTGTGAAAACAATGTTAGAGTGAGTCACTCCAAGAATCTTAAGGATTGTGCAGATTCTGCATTTTTTTCTATGCTGTGTGCCTAAAAAAGACCTTGATATTTATTGTGGTTACAAGATTACATATATATTATATTTATATAATATACTTGTAATGTAAATATGTATATTACTCTGTATGTAATAGTTTCAGAAGTTAAAGCAAGATGGCTTTTTAAATTAGTCTCCTTCAGTTTTGCTCTGTTTTATGCAGATAATTTTTTTCAGTCAGTAATTGTTAAGAACTGTATGGCATTACATTTTAACCTACAAATAAAGAGATTGATAAGGTATTTCTCTCTGATATCCTGATACACTTATTATAACACAGCCTGCTTTTTCCTCATCTGGACTACCTGAAAGAATGACATTTACTAGATGAGTAGAGATGCTAAAAGAACTTGAAAACAAAAAATCATCTCTTAATAAACTAATGGACAGGGCCACTTAATGTGAACACAGGAGGTGATGGAGTGTTGTAAACTGGCAGGAAGCTGGTACTCTGGAAGCTGGTACGTGATCTACTCCTAACCTTAAAGTGTTTTCAAATTAGGCATAAATTCTGACTTTTCTACCTCAAATAAGCAAAGGGCAAAACCTGCTTACGTTGTCCCACCATCAAAGAGCCAGATTGATTTGAGGTAAATGCAAATCTCTGAAGCTCTGCGTCTCAAGACTACAGTTTTGAGCATGTCAGTACGGAAAAGCTATGTCAAATAATTGGAAAGGAGCAGAATCTTAAACCAAAGCATTTTAGCAACTTGATAAAATTCCTTATGGATAACTCTTGTCACAGGAAAATAATGTCAGATAATTTTCCACTTCTAACCTGAGAGCTTTTGAAATAATTTCCAGTCATCAGAAAGTTGAACTAGTAGCATTAGTTGTTAAAAAGCTATATTTAATTATCAGGGTTATTTGACATGTGATAGAAATTGTGCACCTAAAAAAGCTTTTAAAGTAGTCCTCTAAAATTCACATATTGGAACATACGGGGTAGAGCTGGCATAATTTAAGCAGCTTGTTCTTTTATAACTGATGTATTGGCAATATTAGCATGTGTGTAATGGCTCATCATCAGAGACAGACCAAGCATGTATGAAATACTCCTGCTGTGGCAGAGCAACAGCAAATTTCCACTATCATACCACATCAGGCTTCGAAAGTGACTGTTTGGGGTAGTTGCCATGCATCCCTCTGTGGCCAGTCCACAGAGTGCAGAATTATGTTCTTACACAAGAGTTACCTGTACTGACACATGCTTTTACTCATATAAACGCTAGTTTTCAATGTAGAGTCATGGTCAAATATTTGCTGCTACAGAAGAGCTCTTAAAATGAACGTGAGCAAGATCTTACTATTAAAGTGCAATAGCTACTTCTGTTTAATGCATCACAAAGGAGACTAATGCTGCTTTAGCTGACTGCTGGGGAATATATGTCTGCCCTTTTGCTCTTTACTTCAACACTTTCAATGTGTTTTAAGATTTTCCACTCATTTAAGCCACTAGTACTCAATTGGTTGCCTCCTATTAACTCAATCAATAAAGTTAGTAAATCACCTTGGCTTCATGAAATGTTTCAGGCTTGAGAAAGCCTAGAATGTATGTTCTGTCTACTGTCAGATGTTCAATTCATAATTTGGTAATAACTATGATTGAACACCCTTAAGTGCAGAAGTTCTTTAGCTCTGGTTTAGTATGATGGTCTCTTAAAAAGGCACAGTGTGCCCAGCCTAAAGAAGCAGTACTGGTAAAAAAAGAAATAGCCAGATGGGAAGATTTAAAATATCTAAAAGTAATTACTATAAAGTGTGACATCCAGGTTCTTACATAATAATGAAAGAACTACTGAAGCAAATAAAGAAATTGTATGTACATTTGCTGTTAAAGCCAAGGGATTTACACTGCTTTAGTACTTCAGCTTTGGGAGCAAAGTAGTAAAAGAAGAGGTCAGAAGAGAGGTTTCATATTTATCTACTTAAAAGCCAGAATGTCAGTCATAAATACAATTAATCTGGGGGGTGAAGGGAGTGGTTTAAGGAAGAGATCATTGCAAAGGTCAGTCATGCTTAAAATTAAAGAAAATCCTGATTGAGTCATACAATTTTGTTCTTAGGAAATGGCCTAAGAGCAGAATCATCCATGTGGAAAGTGAAAAATAGCTTTACAATATAATTATTGCAGAAGACATAAAGTTCCTCTAACCAATATTATTTTTGGGATATAATTTTGCTACAGAAATCTAAAAGAATCAGTCACCATTAATATGGCACAAATGAAGGCCACATAATCACCTCCATACTCTTCAGTGGAGGTTCCCAAATTCAGTGAAATGCAGGATAGACATACAATCTTGATGCCTGTTTTTAATCTTTTTCGATGGATCAAAATTTTATTGATACAGAGTATCATGCAGTGAAGCAAAGAAAGAAAATAGTGGGGGAAACGAAAAATATGGAAGCATGAAAAAAGGGGAGAGTTGAACAATCATAACCCTATTCTCAGGAAGGAGCAGATACAGTTTAGTTGATGAATCCTTATCCTGCCATAAGGGTCTTCTCACACTAGGGAGGAATCAGTTATGATTGTGATAGCAGAGAAGAAAAAGATGTGTTTGCAGAAGAATTTTAGATACTCTGAAAGTACTTGCCTGTATTAACCAGCATGGAACACTCAAATGCCCTGTTCAGGTGATATGCAGAGTATTCCTAAAAAGCATTCTACTTCTATCACATCTTTGAGAAGTTAGTAGAAAGACAGTTATGTGATTTTTTATAAAATGCAGGAAATTTAATATAAACATCTAAATGCCTAGTTAGATTCTGTGGTTTGAGGAAAAAGGAAGTTGAAATACAAGGTGTTATTTGCATACCTTGCCACTTGATGGTGCTCATATGTCATGTCTGTTGGTGAAATGGAATGCTCCGGAGTTTTGGAAAGGGCAGAATAATGTATTTTTATTCTCTATCAAGACAAGACTTCTGAATGCTCATAGTCTTCCTGAAGTTCAGAGCTTGAATAACGTGTTCCTTCAGCAGCTTTCACACATATTTGGGTTTTTATTTTCAAAACCCCCAAATTTTTAATGCTGTCAAAAGCAAAACCAAGCTGTCAGCATCCCATTGCCAAGTAGTACACTTTTGGGTCTTGAGAGCAAGCAGTAGTTTCTTGAGTCAATATTTTGAAACTGTACTTTCTAACATGCTTTTTTATTATTATTTTTAAAATATCTTATTACTTGCTATTTTTATTTCTTAAATTGACAAAGTAATTACTTGACAAATTAGTGGAGTAAGAGAATCTCTGACTCCAATATTACTACTCACACTGATAATTATATTAAAAACTTCAATGCATCTCACTGCCATCATCAGTAAATTATTAAAGTTTTCAGGAGGTGGATGAAAGTTGCTGAGGAGGTAGCAAGGAACACTAAGAGGCAGAAGCTGAAGGAGTGACTCTAGGCTGCAACATTGCTTCTGAGGAAAGCAGATACTGAGATATCTGGTACTGTTTTAAGAGTAGTACAGCTGGTAAACGTGCCTTGGGTGGCTGTTTAACCCTTTTGGTAAGGAAAGTGTAAAGTATTTCTCACTAGTTCTGACAAAAGCACTGTGTCTTCCATCTATACTGTATTCATCATTACAGACAACTAAATGAGTGAAAAAGACTAAACAAGACAACCTTGTCTGAAATCAGTATCAGTACATGTCTAGTGATTTTTATCCAGCAAAGTACACAGAATGGCAATGAGAGCTCCCTTGGCATAGTCTTTAAATTAGAGTGTTAAGATAAAGAATACATTCAGTGAAAAATCAGATGTAGACTTTCTCCCTTTTTATTCAGTCCCATGTAATTTTCTGGTTTCGTGATGCCCTCTGAATCTTTCATGTCCAACTGAAACTCAACAGGTAAAAAAAGAAGAATGTGTTTTCCAACAGTAGAAGTTCAAAGATGTGAGATACTCTCTTAACTGAAAGAAGTTGAACTGATTAGTGAAAAGAATGGTGTGAAAAGACAAAAGAAATTTCCTTCAAAGCAAGTCCAGCTGATTTTCAGATTTTTGATTCAAGCAAAAAGGAAACACATACAAAAAAAGAGTCAAGTTTGAAATCCTTCAAATAAAGAAGTAAGAAACATGTCAAAAGATCAATGAAAGGGGGTGGAACTGAGATGGAACACATTAAAAAAAAAAAGAAAAAGATACTGAGGAAATAAGACTCATTCAATTAATGACAAAGTGTAAATTGAACAGGTAGTAGCTGATCAAAAAGATAAAGGGGTATGGGGGGCAAAAGGACTTCAGAAGGAAAACAGATTTGATAGCTGTTGAAGTATGGTGTAATCAAGCCTTTAGAAGAAATAGTCTGCAGCAAGATATAGCTGTCAAACAGAGGTATGAATCAAAGGCACAGGAGGAGGAGAGAGGAGGAATGAATCAGGACAAGAGAACACTCAGCTGGGAAGAAAGACTTGAACTGTGCCAGAATTAATTTCCTTTCAAGTATTCAAGTGTCTCTGACATACTGAAAAGCTTGATTATTTTTCATAATGCATTTTGAGATGTTCTGGGGAAAGATGTTAAGGAAATGCAGCCTTCCAAAATTACTTCATTTTAGCTGTCTTATCTGAAGACAAAACTGTCAGGGTAAAATAACAGTGAAATTTTGCCATTTATTTAAGGTTTAAAGAGAAAAATAATTATTTAAAAGCAGACAAAACCCAGTGTATGAGAATATGAGGTGAAGAAAAATGAATTTGTGACTAAAAGCTCTGAGTTGGAGACCACTGTGTTACTGCGATTTAAGATTTTAGTAAATCTCTTGGGCATTTGCCGAGCATCAAGGATATGAATAGTTCCAACCGTTAATCATAGACTTGAAATTACCCAAAATCTCAAAGCACCTAAATGATATGCATTTTACTGCCTGGTCCCTGGAATGGAAACCAGATACACAGCCTTCCATATGCAAAGCATCTGGACAGTGAAGTGCTCCAAAATTATATGCCTATAAATAGGCAACATTTGGTGTGAGACTTAAGTGTGACAGAACCCCTTGTTATCAAAAAAAGGAGATGAGGAACTCTGGAGAAACTGCCCAACAGATGGGTGAGACATCAATGTCTGTGGGTCACTGCTGAAATTAAATGTTCAGCTTTATTAAAGTATGAAATATTTTGAATAGAACTGTATTTAATTATATGGATATTGTATTTAAGAAAGATGTCATGAATGTTCTGTTCTCCCATAGGCAGCAAAACCAGACAAACTGCTTACCTGACACACAAAAAAATAGAGTGGCTTTCAAAAATGTTGCAAAGATTATATGTATGCATTCTCTTTACCTGTATGTATACATAAACGTATATCTAGCTACAATTCATCTTACTTTCTGAGAGGGGTGCAGAAAGGAGATGGAACAGTTGGCACTTAAGGGTCTGTCAAGTCCTCAGGAAGGTTTATTTTTGAGTAAGTTTAATATTCCTCCATAAGGAATCTTCAAAGCAGCAGGCAGCTAAAAAATAAGGTCACTAGATAGAGAAAGAAGTTTTGAACTCGATAAATTAGAGGGTTCTTTAGACATATTTTGAAATTTGAAATTAAGAGACTGAAAGTTTCCCTAGACCTCAGATCCTTTAGGGTCAACTTAACAAGGCTTCCATAAACCTCATAGATGTCACAATGCAAGGTTAGCCTCTCATACATCTTAATTCACACATTGTTATAAGCTTCCTTTTGATTTTGATTCCTCCCTGCTGCCCTGGGATTTCTCAGATGGTTCCCATTTTCACCACAAGCTGCACAAACAGCTGTGCTGGCACAATGGATGTGGTGGTGTGGAGACAGGAAGGAAGGGCTGAGAGCAGAAATTATTTAAACCTGCACTGCCACCAAAGAAACATGGAACTTTCAGCTTTAGAAATAATCAGTACTCTCTATGAATATTAAGTTATGAACAAGTAAACAATTGCAAAATTATCTAGCCTCTTAAGGGTTTTACATAATTCACAATAATTCACATAATAATTTACATAATTCACAGTTGTCAAGTTAGATGTAGTATGCTGTATGGATATGCAGCCATATAAGAAACACTGGAGGCACTAAATAATGGCTTTATAGCAATCATTAAAACAAAATGGAATCAGAATTCTTAAGCTTCATTATACAGCCTTTTTCAGGTTTTCAAGGGTTACATTTTGTATCATTCCATATCTATCTTTTACCCCTTACAGAATCAGCAATCTTCAGGACTCAACAGTTTGTTGAAGTATCTGGAGTTCACAGAAGCAGTCTCACACAAAATCACTGTTGAATTATCTACATTTGTTTTCTTAATTGTGTTTGCAGCCTGAATGCAGAGAAGCTGAGGCTGTACTGCTGTGCTGACAGAAAACACTTGGGCCAGTATTGTACAGGTCAGAAGCAGTCTGGTCCAGAACACACTCTGACTGTGTACACATCCTGCATCTCTTGGTATTGTCTGTGTAAAGGACACAGGGATATAATTCTCATTCTCTGCAACACTTCAAACCTTTCTTAGCTGAAGCACCTGTTATGGGATGTGCTGAACAAGCAACTGAACAAATCTAGCAATTTGGTGAAGGGGAGGAGGAGGAGATTCTTTTAATCTTCCTACTCTCACTCCTGTCCACTTTCATATTCATCAGACCTTCACGGACAGATGCATTTCATTAGTCCAGAAAACTGCTTCACCTGTTATTCCAATTTCTTTTTCTTAAGTTGTGAATCAAACTGATTCATCACAGGATGAAATGGGCGCAAGCATAGTTGCAGGAGGGAGGAGGCACTGTACAGTCAGGAAAGGAATAGACTGCTGGAGTGGGATAGGGAATGGACATCTCTCGTTTATTAGTAATGAAATTATTGTATCTGCTCAATTGTGTAGCATTACACCAAGACAGAGATGTATGACTGGATAACCGAAATTTTGGTCTAGAAGGAGCAGTTACCAAATCCCCTACATCAATATCCCTGTCTTATGTGTACATGAACTTTCACAAAATGTATTACATTCATAAAGCACATTCTTATTAAATCATGTTAATAATCTCTGGAAAAAAATTGTGCGGGAAATATTAGAGCCATATCCTGTCTTCAAAGTGAATATAAGAATTTTCCACTCTTCTAGGTTTTAACTCTGCTTGCTTGCTGCTGCTGAACTCGGGAAATTTCCCTTTCTGGAGGTGGGATTGAGTGTACTGTTTACCCTTCATCATCAGTCATAATACTGAATAACTAATTTAATTTAACAGTATATCACTACTTAGCTATGGCAAACCATTTCTTTAAAGACTGCAAATGAGTCCAAAGTCAGATCTGAGATTTGACTCCTAGCACATTTACAGACATATATGAAGTTTTGAGTGCTGCCGAGGCAAAATATTTCAGAAATTCAGCATGTGGTGCAACAGATTTTAAGACTGTGCCTAGAAATGAAGAAAATTGGGGTTTGCTTCAGGCAAGGTATTGACAGACAATAATATAGATAAACATACTCAGTGGGAGATACCTACTGTTCCCTCAAGACTGTTTTACTGAGAAAGGACGAATGAATACTGATCTTTAGCGAGACGGATATAATTCTTTAATGCAAATAGAATAAGACCCAAGCTGAGAGATCTTGAACAGTCTCACAGTAGTCCTTTTGGACAGAAGCAACCTGTGGGGTACCATCACTGTTTCCCAGTCTGCATCTCCCTAAACTCAGATTTATTACAATTGTTAAAATGGGGATTAAAATGCAACAGCAACAAAATGAGACACTAACTGTGATGCTCACTTTTATTCCTCTTCACTTGCCTTTCTTAAAAGAAAAAATAAAAAATAAACCACTTCAAAACTGAGAAAATAATGCATCTCTTCATCTTTGCTTTTGTGTATATGACTAAAGAAGTGAGGTAGTGCCTCATAAACTAAAGGGATTAACCCCTCATTTTCTTGACTTCAGGTTTTAAGGGGAAAATATGATATTTCACTCTCAGGTATGAAGCAAGTCATGCTACAATGTGTAAAGTCTTGAATGTGGGACAGAAGATTTAAGCTTTAAACCTCTGTTTATTTTAATTGGTGTCACACAGATTAACCCTTTGAAGACATGTCCCTGTGCAATTGTTAAGAATGAAGACTTTGATTTTTGAGTCTTTCATGTACTGCACATCCTGACTCACATGTCACATAATTGTGCCAAACTGCAGTGTGTGCCAGTATCCTTTTTGATTTACAGTGCTCTGGCTCCTAATTTAAATTGACAATCTAGCCTTGACCTAATATAGCTGCATCATCACCAGCATTAGAAAAAAATTCATTTCTGCTGGCAAGTACTTCCTTTCTACATGGAGGGGACAGTTCTACTGATTGATAGGTGCCATGAAAAAGAATTATTTGAAATAATTATTTGAGTTGTAAAAAAGTCCTTTCCCAAGACAATATCTTTCGTGGGAGGGAAGAGTATGCTTGTAGGTGGTGAATAAGAATAAGAATAAGAATAAGAATAAGAATAAGAATAAGAATAAGAATAAGAATAAGAATAAGAATAAGAATAAGATTATACAGATTTGAGAATTTATTCCAGTGATGTAGGTTTGTCACAAAACCTGAGACATTGTCATATTTGTCATGAGTAATGCTTGGTAACTTTATAAAATCCTCCAAATCAGCAACTGGGAGGATTCTTCATGTGCAGGTAGAACTGTGTGCAATTTCCATGGGATACACCTCCTTCCTAGCCACTACACTACCCCTGGAAAAGGGCAAGTACCCATCTATAGGAGGCAGGATGCTGTCAGCAATTGGGAATGGGTTGGGTTGTTATTGCTGCTCAAAGCCACAGGCAGTGTACAGGGTGTGCACAACATACACAGGACTTCCCTCTTTTCTGATGTTAAAATGACAGTGATTCTTCAACAGTTTTAAGCCTATGAGAATGCAAGAATAACTTGGATCATTTTAGCCCTTCCCTAGAACTGTGAGACCCATGATGCATGCTATTTTTTAATTTTTTTTTTGTTTAAATCTGTACTTGCACAAAGATCCCATTAAATAAGATGTTTGATCTCCATTGTGTAGTAAAGAAAAAAACAAGAAAGGACGCAAATGAAATCTGTGACAGATTTAGAAACAAAGATCAGATCATGGTCACTGGAAGGGAGAGAAAGAAGCTGACACTTTCCTTATGAAGACAAAGAAAGAGATATGTCCTTACTTTAAAATGTATTTTGTGGGATTAGGAGACACTGCATACTGATACAATTTCACATACCTGATGCAGAGCTTACTAGCCCTAAAACCCTTGGGAAATGTGTTTACCATAGGTATTCTTTTTTACAGATTTTTTTGAGCTAACAGAAGGAGCAGCCAGTTCCCTAGTTTAATTGAGGGGCTTAGCTATCTTTTCCTATTACTTTTTTTGAAAGCGCAAAAAAAATTAATTGAGGATTTTTGCTTTAAAAGTAGAAAGTTCAAATGCATGTTGACATTTCCTGATGATGTGCACTTACACATAGCACACGAGTGCACTTTGGGACAATGAGATTGTGTGGCAGCAGGTGCTGTACAGTAAAAGCACATGTGGAGCTGTGACACAGAGTGGAACTGTGACAGAGTGCATGAATGTCCCAACAGCTGAGCACCAAGAATGCCAGGACAGGTATACAATGTAAACCTGTTCTGCATATGCGACAAGTAGCAGACAGGAGAGAATTTCCAGACTTATGCATCAGGGAATACTAGTTCTAAACCTAACTTAGACAGAGATTTCTTGTGTAATTTTGTTTAATTCATCTCTCTTCTACTTGTTATTTTCTGCACAAAGTCTGAATATGTTGCCACTCTTACCTTAATATTGCCATAATACTAATAAATTTTTCACTGTTATGTTGAAGACAGTCAAAATAGCAGAGTGAGTATTCTTTTCCTAGTTAATAATTAGTAGTCTATTTTTATACTGAGTTTCTTTTAAAGAAGGCATAAGGAATTCTAGTGAAGGAAAATTATATCTCTCAGCCAGCTCCACCAGCAGTAGAGGATCCGTTGACTTTTCCTTTCCACCAAAAACACTCACGGCCATCTAACTTAGCTAAAGCATAGATTTTTCATGGCCTGGCATCTCAGGTACTGCTGGGGTTGCTTGTATCCTAAGCCACATATGCAGGGGCTATTTTGAAACATAACTACCTGCTCGCACTTTCTCTGTAGAAGCTGGCTTAGAACTTTAGGTTCATAAGTAATTTCCTTTATAGTTAGGCTGTGGGTGGTCAGGACATTGTCTTTGTAAGGGCAAGACTCATTGATCTATTGATTCAATTTTCTACCAGTATATGACTTATGACTACACTGGCAGTGAAATAGTACAACCGTGAATCTGATCATTGCAATAACAATAACAATTACCTGATCTTCAGGATAATAAAATTGTGCCACTCCCAAGGCAAGAGTGAGATTCAGGTTAATTTTTAGCTTTTCAGTCAAAAGTTTGCTTACAAATTCAAAACATAATAGTAAAATACCATCTAAGATTAACAGATTTGTAAGCAAATGTAGATTTTAATTTCTTGTGAGTCCTTCATTGTACACTGTTAAAGTGCTTTGGGCCAAAAGATTTTCTGATAAGAGCACAGATTCCAATCTGGAGAAACACCACATATCTTTTGTGAAATAGATTAATGAAGACAGAAATATGGATTGGTACAGAGATAAATAGATTGGTCAATCCTCATGAAAACCATTCTTCTCCATGACAAAAATGCCTATTATGTTTCCTCTGTTATGGCAGTACAGAGCACTATTCTGGGCAGAGTGTCTACCCATTTCATTTTCAAGTGTAATCATGAGTGTGCATCCAGCCCATTCAATACAGTGCTGAACATAATATTTTAGCTTTATGGACAGAGGCTTGAGGTAATCAATTATGAATGGGTTAGACAGCATTATACATAATGCTGCCCCCACACAGTGTGGAACTTGAAAAAGCATCCAGCAGGGATGTCAGCTGGAGCTCTTCTTGAGAAGTTCAACATCGTAATTTGGCACTCTTAATTCAGGCCTAATTCAGACACACCACATACAGGGGGATGCAGGCAAGGCTGCTTTCACTCAGAAAACTGCAGGACAAAAATAATGGTTTCAAGGAAGGTTTGGGATTTTTTAATCATTTTGTGAAGTTGACAAGCTGAAGTTGATAGCTGCTTAGAAATTCTTTATGGTAGAAACATGCTTTCTGGGTACTGAAATTTTTTTGAAAATATCACATTTTCCCCAGTTATTTCCACTAAAAAAATTAAAAATCAAAGAAACAGGGTGAGAACAGCAAATGTTGAAACCTTTTATTAATGCCTGATTTTATTTGTAATGGGAGGATATATTTAGCTTTTTCAGAAAAACTCTGCCATTTGTAGGCTGGTACAAGAAGATTTGGTGGCTTTTGCATTAAGTAAAACACCTCTGCTAATGTAGCAGCTCTTCCTAGAAATTCAGGCTGTATGAGACCTGGATTTCTTGTTGGGACTATTGCGTAATGGGGATCTGTGAATACTCAGCTCACAAAATCAAAGCAGTTTTTCTCCACAGTGTTGTGGCTAATAGTCATATTTAGATGCTGGCAGGTTTTACAGTCATAAAAATGAGACTACTTTTGGCAGCAGTGATGTTCTGATGCTCATGGGGATGAGGTGTTTTGTTGATAGTTTTCCTCAACAAACTGCAGAAACTGCTGGTGATGAATAGGTCATCCACTTGGAGACACTTGCCAGAGCTGTGGATTTCATGAGGCTAAGTTTCATTTCAAAGAAAGTTTTCACTGTCCTCATAAAATGTGTTTGTTCTTCAGCATGATTTCATTCTAACTGATAGGCTTGGACTTCAAATAAAAGTATCAGTGTATTAGTAATATCCCTGCAGACAACTTGTTAAGTGACCACCCACACAAAATAAGAGGAGTCAGAAGTCATGACTCCCATCCATTGTGAACCACAGAAGATATTGTAGGTTGTCATTTCTGCTGCCTGTGCATTTTCATAGTTTCTTTGAATCAGACTTCTGAGCTTTGGAAACATACAACTCATGGACACAAAAAGACACAGTGCAGCACAGCCATGTAGCTGCTGAAAGTGTACAGTACTGCCAGCCAAATAAGCAGAAAAAAATTACATGAGGTGCTGTAGTGTCTCATTCTGTCCAGTAACAAGGGACTGCAGGAAGCCCCCCAAATGTAGAAAAAGCCTGTTTATCACTAGATCTTCAATTCATTTTCTCTATATACAGAAAATAAATTTAATTTTAAAACATGAAGGCAGACATATTTCTAAAGGTGAAAAATACCCCTGCCTTGAGAATTTTGCACCTATTCTTTTCAGTCTCCAGGTATGAGCTAGGAAGAAATTTCATTATCTCCGCTACTGAAAAGAAATGCCCACTTACCAGATAGTCATATTTTACTATGAGCAAAGTTCAATTTTCTTAAATCAACTGCATGATCTGTTTTACAACTTTTCTGGGAAATAGCTTTTTGTTTTCACGGATAGAAATGAATTACTTGATATAATAAATGGTCTGGGTTTGTACTTGGAAAGTACTCTTTATCCTCATGTAAAACAGGAACCAGATAATAGATAACTTGAAGCAAACCAGTTGAATGCAGCATAATTTCATAAAACCACACAACTAGAACCCTGGTGTATCTTCTAAAATTTCACAAGTAGTGACATACTTTCCCCCAGTGACTCACACATAGTCAACACCCAGCTATCTGGGTAATCGCATATGGAAGAGATTTCTAACTTTTTTGAAGGGTAAAAGATAGTAGAAATCATCTGATATATATATTTATACTAAAAGATTCAATGATGTAGGATTACTCTTAGTAAATGTGCTTTACAGGATAAACATTGTTGAGATGCAAGACATTGGAATGTGTCCATAGCTGCCACACCACCAATTGCACAAGGAAAGCATCAGCTCTACTTGTTAAAATTCCTAGATTTTAAGAGATGCTGGGATGGGAGTTTAGTGCCAGTTTAGTTAAGAGTGTGTTAGTTAGTTAGTTAGTTAGTTAGTTAGTTAGTTAGTTAGTTAGCTAGCTAGCTAACTGGTGGGCCCCACAAAAAGAGAAAGAATCAAAGGATACTTATCATAAAATTATTCAAAACTCTGCCTGTATTTGAATCTATATTGCTGTGGTTTATTACAATGCTTTTCCCTGCAGTCAAGGAGAAAATGAAAAAAAGTTAAGGTTGCTGCACCCATGCATCTTAGTTTAGTAGAGCAAGACAAACTGAGAAGTATCCAGCTCTGCCTCTTCTTAAGAGACTGTCCAAAATCCATTTAGTAAAGGCTCTAAGAACATTTGAGCTGTCATCCTCAATTCTCAGAAAGAACTACTCCAGGAAAACTCTGTTCCACTGTGGAGGTGAAAAATAAGCTGCCTGTGAATGCCATCCAGAAAAGTAGAGAACACAGTTGGCTAGACCAGGTAGGCTACTAAAGCCAGGGGGAAGAATCAAGCCAGAACAGAAAATGGAGTTCATACCAAATGATTTTGGCTGTATGTGACTCCCAAATCTGAACAGCCCTCATATGAACTGGAAAAAACCCTAATTTCTATTTGTTAGATGAGGAAGTGCATAGCAGGATGTCAAACTTCAGACATTACTTTTCCACAAGACACACTGTCCTTAAAAGAAAAGGGAATTATACTGATCAATTGGGTCTGCCCTCTGATGGACTAGGGATGTGCAGCTCATGTTCATGCAGATGCTATGTGAAAAGTTTGGCCTTCCTTGGGCAATTTTCCTTGCTATTCCTACTGTGTAAACACAATCTTGGAGGGATGTAGAACAAAGCAGTTGGCAATAAATCCTGCATTTAAATTGAAGCATAGCAAGAACCACATAGTAAAGTACAGAACAATGGCAAATCAATCATTAATCATTCTTATATTCTGGAGCAAAGCATTATTGTTAATAAAATAAAACTGTATGGCTACTCTGATAGAATACACAGACTGGAAGCAAAAAACACATTTGCATGGTGTCAGCCATAACAGTTTTTACACTTATTTGCAAGTTTGATCCAGGTTTAATGGTAGACGACTTATTTTTACTGGTTTCTCTTTCTGCTGTTAGCAGCTGCATAAAAGTCAGCTTCTTGTTGAAAAGTTCAGGAAGCAATGCTATATAGTTGTTCCAAGCTGGATAAATTTATGAAAAATTTCTTCTTTGTCTTCAAGCATTCTCTAAACACCTCCAAAAAATCAATGAAAATTTCAGCCTGAATGGAGTTACATGGCTATAGTCATAACAAATGATCTGTGACATATATGCAATATCGTTTGTGATAAGCACCTGACTTCACCCTATTCTAGAGCTGTTTCTCCAGAAAATGTAACTTGAATCATGAAAATTGAAAGCATCAAAAGTCTATATACGTTGGAATGCTAATGATCCTACTTGTAAACCAGGTATTTTTAGGGATAAATATACAGAAAGATGAGCATCCTGCACCATGTCTTCTTTGCATTCTTTGCCATTTGTACCCGTTGACTAAAATGTTACAATTCAGACATGAAATGTACATAATTAAATACAAATACCACAATAAAAAACAAAACACAAAACAAAACAATACCAAAGCCATCCCCTGTCCTATAGAATTGTTGATTTTCTCCAAAATCTTTCCAGTTTGTTTTACAAGATAAAACCCATAGGAAGATGCATTAAAGTGAAATCACTAGTCATACACTGAATCCACACATTTTTTTGGATGCAGATCTTTGTGTTTATAAAGCAAGCCTGTGTTTGCCTTTTCCACCTTTACAGGCACTTCATTAAATTTGTGCCTAAGTTTCCTTGTATTTCTTGGCAATTACTTTTCCAACCTATCACTCACATTTAAGCTGGCTCTTAAGAATTAACTGATTTCAAGTCTATAAGGAATCATTGTATCTTGACCTGCTTGCAGAAGCTGTAGACTTTAAACTGATAAGTGATGTATCCATGCTGTTGAAATACAGAGAGAGAGAGAGAGAGAGAGAGAGAGACTTACATTTACTGACTGATGAATCAAATAGGAAACGAACCACTTTATTTATATTACATGTCTATTTATAGAATTTTAACAATGACCATGGATAGGATAGTGAGGATAATTTCTTCTGACTCTGTAGGTTCCATTAACAGTCTATCAATTCTTTCTTCCTCCAAAGAGGAATTCAAAACATTAATTATTTACAAGAAAGAGTGTGAGAAACTGTACAAAGAATCTGTTAACAATCAAAAGGCTGAAACACAGAGGTAATGTCTCCACTCTGCAACTTCTAGAGATATTTTAGAAAAATGATCTAGCCTTTATTTAAAGACTGCAGATGATATAAAATTCAATGCTTCACTAGGAAAGCTATTTCAATGTCTAGCTACTCTGTGTTAAAAAGGAATTCCTCAATATTTAGTCTAAATTTGTCTTATATAAACCTCCAGCCACTGTATACTGTGAAAATTCTGCCTGTTGAAGATGTCTGTACTTCAAGAAATTTATTCCACACTTACCTACAGAAAGTAATGAAATCACCTTATTTTTCTCTTGAATAAACACCAGAAGCGGACATCATAATCAAAAAATTATTTCACAAGTGCCACACAGAGAAAGGCAGTAGGAAATCACAGTATCTACACTTGCACCTTCCAATCCTTATGCTCTGCTTATACATAAGAAATTCACCATGATATTCCCAAAAATTGCACTTACCAGAAAGCAATTTCAACCAATAATCCTTCATCTGGTCTCAGTACCTTTTTCTTAGTCACTGCTTTTTTAAAAGTTGCCCTCCAGTTTGCATAGCTTATTGACTTTATTTTTAACTGCACGGACTTTGCCGAGAACAGGGATATTGATAAGAAACTACCCCTTCATTGTTCAGTACTGCAGTGGATTGACCTTGGCTGGCTGTCAGGTGCCCACCCAGCCACTTTTTCACTTCTGTTCCTCAGCCAGACAAGGGAACAATATAAGATTAAAAGCTGATGAGTTGAGTGAGGGAGATTTCTCACCAATTACTGTCACAGGGAAAAGAGATTAAAATTGAGGAAAAATAATTTACTTTATCTCCAGTCGAAAACAGAGTGGGATAGTGAGAAACAAAACCAAAACTAAACACACCTTCTCATCATTTCCACTTCTTTCCAGGCTCAGATTCTCCTGACTCCTGTACCTCTGCCCCCCACACCCTTGAGTGGGGCAGGGGGATGGGAATGGGGTTGTGGTCAGTTCATAATGCTTCAGATCTGCTGCTCCTTTGGCCTCATGCCCTTCCCCTGCTCCATTGTGGGCTCCCTCCCATGGGATACAACCCTTCATGAGCTTCTTCAACAAGGGGCTTTCCCACGGGTTACAACTCTCCCACAGCTGCTCCAGTGCAGCTCTTCCACAGGCTGCAGCTTCTTCAGGTTACAATCTGTTCTGCCTGCACTGGGTCATCTACAACCCAGACATCCCCCCTCATCTCTGAGAAGAACATATTTAAAAGTTATCATTAAAATATACATTAATCACACAGTCTACACAAACCTCACATGGTTTGTAAAGAATAAAGAATATCACCCACCAAATTTGAACTGATATCATGGATGCACACTGGTGGACAGCACATGCATGCCACACCCTTTTTTCTCTACATGACACATTGCAACTACAAAACAATCTTCACAAATAATCTGCTTTCTGGTAATATTCAGATCAAGATTTGCCCATTACCTCTCTTGGTTACTGCCCTCTTCTCAAATTCCTCCAGAGTCCATGTGTGGCACCAGAAAAGGCTGTGATGGGTTAAGCTGATATGATCTCACATCAGCTACCCCAGAAGCTCCCCTTCTGCCAAACCCTGCCAAATAAACGGAATATAAGTACCCTTTGTCTTTGTGTGTCATCTACAAATTTAATGAAGAACAATTTCATGTTTTCTCTCAGTAAATATACTAAAAATCATTAACCACATACATATTAATTAGATACCTTTGTATTCTTTATTCTCATACTTTAACTGTCCTCTCAGTTTAGTGACAAATGCACATTGTATTCATATCTGTTCATTCTCCCTAGATAACTAATAATTGTATTTAAAACTTCCAAATCATGCATCAGTTTTGTGACAACAAGCAGCTAATCATCTTTCTGGAAATTCAATACCTTTTGTCATAAAACTTTGGTAGTGTTTCTTCAGACAGCTTTCATACAACATAATAACATTTGATACAGATTATTTAACTCACTATGGATAACAAAACACAATATTGAAAATAATGCTAAAGTATGGGAACATATTCTATCTAGGAGACTCATAAATTTTTGAAACTGCAAACCTCCTCTCTGGCACAGTAAAAATGAACAAAAAAGCAAGGATTGTTTTTTATACTTTTTTTCTCTCCCCTCCTCTCCTTAGGAAAAGTTCATTTTCACAAAGATTTTTCAGAAACTTCTTGAGGCAAAGGAGGCTGCATAATGTCCATAGTAAACATTCCCTTCCTTTTTCAATGAAGGTTCTTAACAACACAGAATCCTTGGCTGAACACATCAAAAGCCAGCAGCATTGCCACTGTTGAAATAATGAATATGGCAAAAAGAAACCAAGAAAAAGGTTAATGATCCTAACACCTAAGCTCATATCTTGTGGAATATAGTTTGTAGGATTTTATCCAGGAATCTGCAGCAGAGTAGCCAACTTACAGATGTCCATCCTTCCTTTTCCTCATTTTAAACATCATCTTCTCTTAGCTTGTTACTGCGTCGGTGCTCTTATTGCTGTGACAAGCCTATGATCCTGTATGTTAGCCTATGAATCAGGAAGGATTTGCAATCCCAGTGTAGGCTGTCCTTGACATTTATCTTTTTCAACAAAGTGAGACAGTACCATTTTTCTCCATCATGAGTGTTTGTGCCAGCTGACCCGCAGAGAATAGGAAGGAAGCTGTCTCTCAGTATGAAAACAGTAGCCAAATCATCAGGCAACATTAATTTCCCCAATTTTATTGCTCAATGCCAGCCTTGAATATTGTTCTATACATTTAAGGAGACACTCATAAAGAACAGTTTAATTTCCATTTTGTTTATATGAAATTAGAAAATACTTCTATAGTATGGAGAACAGCTATCCTCTGTTCCATGTTGGATTAGAGAATGTTTCCTATTTAAGGACATCTTTCCAAATAGCTGCTTGTTCCGTACACTTCAGAGTTTTTAAAAGAAACACAATTTCACTGTTATTGGCATCAACTCGAGTTTCAAAAGCTTTAAAACCATTGGCGTTGCTTCTACAATAGTAACCAAAGGTAATACTTTGCGATAAAATACTCTATTCAAAAAGAGAATGGTGCATTATTATTCCAATAGTAGTAAATATAATACTAATTATTAAGATTTAATGTCTGGAAAGTCTCTTTGTCACATGCCTACTTACTGTAAATGTGGATCAGAATAACTTCATGCTGTATTCTTAAAGGTGTGGGATTTTTGCAAAAAGTAAATGAAGGTGACATGGTATTTTAATTTCAGAGGCATTGATTTTCCTGAGTTCTGATCCATATACTATAACCTGAAAATGACACTGGAACAAGAAATAGAACTATTTATTGTAGAGATGCTTAATATAGGTAGTAAATTCAAGGAGGCAACACTATGGATAAAAACTTAGCAAATCTAGATCTTTAAAACCAGAATATGTATAAATATCTGAAATATACTCTGGCAGCCTCATTTCACTGGACTCACACTGCAGTTTTTATTTTTTTCTGATTTAAAACTGAAGTTAGTAGAGAGCTTAAGTGAAAAGAAAGAGCATATAAGCATAGATACCAGATCTTCTTTAAGTCTTTGATGAGTTAAATATCTATTCTTTCTCTGCAGGAATCAGACATACAGTCTTCAGAGCTCATTGTGAGTACAGAAAAAGATCAGTTTCCTACCTCAAGTAGCCTGTAACAGTGCATAAAATAAAGATGTACTTGATCCTGACTAGCTGGACAGTTAAGGAAAATTAATACCAACTTTCACAGGACTTCAGGAAAGTTAATAGAAACTTGATTTTTCTCTCTTATCCTTCCTCTCATTGTACAAAATATTAATTTTGCCTTTTAGTATGAAAATACATGCAAAGAAGTCAGCTTTTGTATGAACAAGCTTCTGTGTCCAGTTGTAGCCACTTGTCAGTTGAGAGTCGAAGATATCGAGCCTGCTATTATGAGGTATCAGGGAAGAAGGACTGTGATCTTAGCTTCTTTCAGGGTATGTATTTGCCAATATAATATCAGTAAAATGCAAAAAAAAAAAAAAAAACGAGCTGTGTTTTTAGTATTTTTCCAACTTCTATGTTGAGAAATTGTAAGAAAAAATCCAAACATAACTGTGCTGCAAATAAAAAGTGACAGCTTTTGATTTTGCCTATGGAAAAGAAAAGTTTCCTATTTTGATTTGTATATTTAAAATAAAGGTCAAGTCTCTTCCATTGGGGTAGATTTTAGACCTGAACAAACTGAACTCTTGCAGCTTTTTGTGCCATATCATTTTCGCACTCTGAATTAAATCCTATTTTATTTACTTTGAGTTTTCTGTTTCAGTCAGCAGTATTAATTTTTATTCTTTAGTTATTTTCAATTTTTAAGTATTCAGGTTTTTGTTCATAATAATATTTCCAACCACTTTACTTTTAATTATGTTTCCAGTTTTAACTGCACATCATTTCACTTAGGTCAATTTTCTTATACATTTTAGATTTCTTTGAAGGGTCTTTAGTTCTGAAATAAATCTGCTTCTTTTTATTTCTTTTTTCCCTTGTAAATTCTGCTCAATTTATTTTAGCCAGTCTGGTTCTGATTTATATTTCATTTATTTACATTTCATTATTTTCACCTTTTAAACTTCTTTCACCCTGTGATTTCTCATTTTCTGATTCTTTTCAACTGCTTACAAGTGCCTCCCCCACACCTATTAAAATGTCTTGGTTTTTATTGTTTTAGCTTTTTTCCCCCATACTGAAAGAAGTCTTCCTTCAACTTTTTTTTTTTTTAACATATTTTGTTTTATTTTCACCTTCTTTGCCTAGTCCTTGTAAAACCAGTTGAAAACTGATGCTCTTTAAAACATGAGTTTTGATTTTCCTATTATGTTCAGCATTGAAGACAGTTAGATTTTCTGTAACTAACGCTTTGAAATGATCTAGGGTTTTATTGATATCTCATTTTATAAAAGAGAAAAGAGAGGGTGGGAACACATCAGACTGGTATGGTTCTTCTCACCATTTGACTATGTTAGAAACGAAAAAGGAAATTAAGACCTGTTTTGCTCTGTAGTAAGATTGGCCCCAACATGGAAAGAGAAAAAAGGCCTTGTTATAAAGGGAGATGACTGATAAAAATCATGATGGAATATTGAAAATAACATTAAAGGCAACATTTTGGCTCAAGTACTCTTTTTCCCAAGCTGTTAAAAATGAGACAAAAATGTAACCTTGTCCTCTGTTACATTTCACACTTTTTGGAAAAGTCCTCCTGATTGAGACAAAAGTCTTATCTCATTTCTGTTTTGCAAATCTATCTTCTGTTTCAAGACTAGATTTTATTAACTATTTTTGAAGTCTAATAAGCTTTTCTTCTGCACAAAATACAGTACTATATTTCCTTTTACATTTCAGTTTCACACCATTTGAAAAGGCTACAGCTTTTAAAACTGAACCTGGCAATGCAATGGTAAATGCACATTGTGCAGCATGGGACTGAGTAAAATGTTCAAAGGAAAGATTCCAATTTATTTTACAGTGATCCCTGGTTTTTTTCACATTATAATTACACAATGACATCTGGACTATTCAGTGATTTTTACAGGGAATTCCTGTTCTCCTGTTCTCCTCTATATTCTGTTTATTTTAGCTTGTTTTGTATTGTCAGAATCTCTCTCTCTTTGATGTAAAACTGGTGAATTATTTAAGCATTTTGATCTGTAATCTTTATTGGCATGACAAGGTTGGTACACAGGTGTTCCCAAGACTACAGCATGCATTAAAGTTATATTGCTTGGGTGTGGAAACATGATTTATCCAGCCTTCATGCCATGAGGCAGAAGGGTAACTGTTGACAATAAATCATTACGTGAACTGCTTATTTTTTGCAGCCTCCTGTAATAAAGTACATTGTTGTATACAGGATGACTCCCAAATTGATTCCACATTAATTACCTTCTCTATTCACAACAAAAAGCAGAAATGAAATCTGACTCATAAATGTAATTTGATCAGAAGTACCTGTACAGACCACACAGTAAAATGTCTTAAAGTCAAAACAGGAAAGGTTTTTTTTTTTGGTTTTTTTTTTTTTTTAATTGTAGGATTTAATATTTGTATTTTTATAAACTGAATTTCTGTTGGCTTTTAAATGTTTGTTAAAGAAAGAACTAAATTAAATCATTGCTTCTTTTACACCTGCAAAGTACAGGTTTCAGCCCATTCAGGCTTCTTCTGTGGACTTCAGATAATTACATAATCTAAACCCTCAGAAATCTCATTGCTTTCAAAGGCAAAGTATTTACTTTTAGTATTTACTTTAAAACAAAATGAAACATGAAATTGGTGTTTTTGTGCAATTGAAAACTTCAATATAATAACTTGCTTTTTTTTTGTCCCCACTCCTTTTTGAACTCATATTTTCCCTGAAGTGTTTCAGCTGCAAAGAAATAAGGAGAAAGGTTTAAAGGTACTTTAAAAATTAAGAATAGGATTGCAGAGCATGAAAACTTATTATCCTGGTCACCATTGTCTTGAGTACTTTTAAAACTATGTTTGATAGCAGAAAGGTGAATAAGTGGTTGCTCCTTTGGGTGGACAACCCTAAATCACACAGTATTTGGCTTATTATTGGTGGTAAGATATATTTTCTATCAATGTGTTTTCAATTGTTAAACTAGTTTTCAGTTAAATAAAAAGAGCATATACCTTCCTCAAACTCTTTTGACAAACACATGATTTTGGCAAGAGTGCTGATTCTTTAGCCAACACATACATAAATTTCTGAATTTTATGGAAAAAAATGTCCAGGTGTCAGTTTCCTAAAGAAGAAAAATCAGTATTTGGGTTTTTAGGTTTGACCAAAAAAAGAGTAAATTTCCCATTAAAAATTGTAGAGGAAAGGACAAAATATGCTTATGTGGAACCTTCTCCATCTTTACTTTCTAATTAAATCTAAGTTTTTTGTGTGCGGTTGAGTTTATAAAAGTCTGCAAGTAATGAAATTATACCCTGTAGACTGGCATTTGAACTTGTTCAGTTTCTCAGTTGTTTTAGCTGAAATCCTGAGCCTTGCACATTTTTATTACTGATTCACATTATTTAATAAACATTTGCATTTTATTGACCTGCCTAAATTTGGTTCCTATACCCTTATTAACAATTATGTAAAATTTACTTATTCTGCTAATATATGTGAGTTCTATATTAAGAGAATAAATCATTACATGTGCAATTCTTTTCCTTTGGTATGATCAGATTTATCGCAATTTCATAAGGGCAAGCCTTCTTCAAGAATAAGGACTTGCATAGGCCTGAGTTCACGGTAAATAAATAAAACAATATATGTTTTCCCACTAAGAGATATATTTCAGAAGGTTATTTAATAAAAAATATTTATAAAACGTGCAATATAATAAAATATATGAGTTGATTCCTTTGCCCCCATACTTCATCTGTCAGAATGCATGCTATTACATGGATTACACAGAGTAATATTTTTATTCCTGAGGGTATCCATATGAGGTTAGGGTATAAAATAAGCTCACCCTTCTGTGGTTTTGTTTACTTCTCACTCATGTACATTTTAGACGTAGCTGTGTACTAAACAGAAAATATAAATCATAACAGGTATGTAAACAACTGTCAACATCTTCAAAGGAATCAAAAAATTTCTTCAAGATTACTAGGGACAAAAGATCTTGAGGATGAAGTAATAGTTAAAAAAAATACATGTCTGTAATTGATCAGACTAAAAGTTCTACCTGAAAACACTAATTTTCTTCATGATATCTTAAGGTAATAAAAACCACATAATCAAATGTGTAAATTCAATATATTACATGAGAACTTAAGTTGAAAACTTTGGCTTAGGTTTCTAAATATTGCATAGCCATAAATGTAAAGCTAGACAGACAGAAAGATAAACAGAAGCATAAATCAGACACTCCCAGTGAGGGAATAATCTAACATCTCAGCAAGAGAGAATTCAATGGAAAAGGCAGTAAAAATATTAAAGAAGAAAAAAACCTGGATAATGTGAAAACTGGAGTTTGAAGTTTAGTAAGGAGTTCCAGCAGAGATGGGAAACTAACTGTATTACATTCCTGAAGAACAGTATTGCCTGTTCTTTTGCTGGTTGCTCTGGATTTCATTTACACTAAGAAATTGGAAAAAATAAGATTTTGCTCAAGGGCAGATTTCTGAGCAACAAAGTGATAGGAAGTACCGTTAATTTTCTTCTTTGAACAGCATCCCATTGTGCCAGAAATACAGTATTAGAGTTTCATATAAAAAAAGGAAAAAAAAAAAGATTTTGTTTTTCACAGGAACTTTTTTTTTGCTGTTCACCAGCCATGTGATATTTATTAACGAGTGCATAAATATCTGCTTTGTTCTGAGGAAAGTAGCTGGATTGTCTGCATTATTTTTTAAATGAATTTACTAATTAAGAGTCATTCTTAAACACTTCAAGATGCAAGTTACCATGAAGAAATTCAGCAGTGAAACTTGGTGTCAGGCAGGGCTATCCAGCAGATCACCCCTACCAGCCTAATTTCTAGCTAGGCAAGTCATTCCCCAATATCAAACCATCTACGTTTGATGTGCTGCAACAAAGCCAACAGCAAAGAAAAAAGTGACTTTCAAAGTTACTACTTTTTAGGAGTTAGTTTAACATGAATGTGAGCTGAAAAGGGGCTTAGCTGTATGTGACTATGAGAGCAAGGTATTAATGTGTGTGTGGATAGAGGATGGATGCCATCACAGCTCTAGCATCAGATGTCTTGGAAAGTTTATGAAAGAAGATTGTTCAGCATCTGGATTTGATAAGAGCTATTTACACAGAGGAATTATACCATGCATGGATTAAAAAAGTGAGACACATGGATGATGCTGCAGAGGGGACAAGAGCACACTATAATAAACACTTTATGGACTGGCATTTTATAGTGAACTTCTTGAATCTAAGCAGATGACACATAGTACGCAGCACCCCTCCATTGCATTTTTGTAGTGTCAAGAAAAAGAGCTAGAAAGATGTTAGTTGTGCTGAGTTTATCAGTTGTGGGAGAGTCTTATACTCTTTTCACTCTGAGACCTAGACACAGTATATCCAGGAAAAAATCTGTGGGAATTCTGTGCTGGTTTACCTTGAATTCCCATAAAAATCAGCCTAAAAGTCTTTTTTATGAGTAATGATCTATTGAAAGATTAGTGGAGAGGCAACACAAGAATGTCACAGCTGGACTTCAGCTGTCAGAGTCAGAAAGTACCACCTGTACCAGTCACAGCAAGCAGCTCTATAATGGTCACTGGATTTGCCTTTGACCCCTGGTCTTGCCGCTTCTCACTCAGCTGATTTAAGCAAACATTAACTGTTTTTTCAACTACATACAAACAGTTTTGAGTACAAGGGAAAACCAGGTTATTCAGACTTTATGAAAAGCAGCCTCATCTCAACTGCTCCATTCAAGTTAGCACCATTAGGGTCTCACGTTTTTTCTACCAGTATAAATGGAATGTGCTCAGGAAAAGATTCATATCCAAACTTACATTTTTCACCCTAAGAGTTCTTACTTTCAGGTTTACCTACCTGTTTTTCCTACTTAGTTACCTAGTCATAACATGCCACATCATATAAATGTCAAGTCATTCATACAGACCACTGAAGTTTTCATTACTTTGATTCACCCTGGGCTACCCTCCCTCCCAAGTTAATAATTAAAAAAAAAGGGAAAGAATGACAAGCCCACCTCAGCAAGGAGACAAAGATAAAACCCCCTATCAGAAAAGATAGGAAAAAGAACCAAAGAACCCCGACAGATTCTCCCCATCTCTAAAACAACCTTGAAAATTTAATTGAGCTTCATCACCCATTTAATAACTATCTGCCCTTTGGATATTCATATGTATACATGAAAACATCCCTCCAAGGACTAATCAAGCTGAATTTTTTGATTACAATTTCCAGCAGCTGTAGAGCATATAGTCTCTGAATCACCTGGTGCTGATTCACAGTGGATCATCATATCAAACTAACTTAATAGTAAACCTAAAAGAATTTATTTAGGAAGTCTCTAGATACAACATCAGTGGCAAAAGATTACCAGTAAAATAAATATGAAATGCAGGGCTTTTTAAAATGAAACAACCAGATGCCTCTGCAGTATTTTTTAAACAGCCTCCCTGAGACGCTTTGGGAAACGTCACCTGCCTAAAGATCTCCATCAATTCTGAAGACAAAACTGGCTGGAAGCTGCAAGATTTTGGGATTGATGACTGGGCATCCTCTTCTAAGTATTCCATAATATTTTTTAATCTTTAACCTGGTAACATATTTTATACATGTATGCTTGAAGATTTACATCTTTATCTCTTGATTACTTTCTAAATTTATATTGCGAATATAAATTCAGATTTGATGGCTCAGCTCATTTGACAAAATGGTTATATTTTAACCAGCTGTAGAATCTATATAACTGCAGATATTCTTTTAATTTTCCTGAGAGAGGTTTGGTTTTTAAACTACTGTCTGACTACTTCCTGCCAAGCCTGGGTGGTTTAATGATACCTCTAAGCCTTGTTAGAGCTACTATTAACATATATTAAATATTTTATGTAAATCATTTACATAAGAAGCATTTAGCCAAAGTTTTGATTATCTGGTTTTGACTTTTTTTCTGTAAAAGCTTTACTACAGAAGCTTTTAATGTTATTACCAAACACTTTGTTCAGGCTACCTCACTAAACCTGCATCTCTAGGATTCACTTTCTATTTGACCTCATGGCATTCAACCAAGCCAAATGCTCCTTGCCCCTGGGCTGGGGCAATCCCGATACTATTAGAGCCTGGGAAATGAAATGATTGAGAGAAGCTCTGCAGAGAAGGACTTGGGAATACTGGTGCACAAAACACTGGACATGAGCCAGCAATGTCTTTGCTGTCCAGAAAGCCAATAATATACTGGGCTGCAAATAAGAAACAGACAATGGAGGTGATTCTGTCCCTCCCTCTCTTTTGAGACCCTACCTGGATACCTGCCTACAGTGGTGGGGCCCCCAACACAGAGGGACACAGCCCTGTTAAACCAGGTCAGGGGAACACTTCTCCTGCAAAGAGAGGCTGAGAGTGTGGAGGGTGCTCAGCCTGGAGTAGAGAAGGCTCTGGGAGAAATTATTGTGGCTTTTCACAGCATAAAAAGGGCTTAGAAGAAAGATAGAGAAAGACTTTTTACCAAGGCATGTAGTGACAACACAAGAGGCAATAGTTTAAACTGTAGGAAAGTAGATTTAAAGTTATATATTTTTAGACATATAAAGAAAGAAGAAAGAGGATATTGTTGTCTATTATAGTATGGGAAGTTTATAGCAATTAATGTTCTAGTTTAGAGTTTCCACATTTTGAGAAGATGGTGTTTTTAGCAACAAAAGTCTGTAGTTTCTTATCTACTTCTGATGAGGATTTAAGAAATGGAAGTAGTTAAGTCCTACTTTCCTTACAATTGTTTCTGGCAGTGTCTTAATGCATCATTTGCTTTCTACAAACAACTGATGATAATGCCTTCAAGAGTAGTAGAAAACATTTTCCAGAACAAGAGCAGATTATTGTGCAACGAGATGGGATTTATTAGCATTCTGTATATAGTAAGCAACTATTTTCTTTGAATGAATAGACTAAGGAAAAAGAAACACCATGGTTCTCAGCAGTGATAAAGTTTTTATTAGCAGATTTTCTGTGGAGATTGCGGGCTGTATAGAGAATGACAGTAATATGACTGAGGAAGTACTAAAAGTTCTTTATGTAGTTATTGAGTACTATTGCTCTGTTCTCTGTGCATGTAGCAAAGGGCCCATGGAGAGGATGTGTGGGATCAGTAGACTTACATATGAATCTTTACATTAAGAGGCAGGCTTAGAATTAAAGCAATCTGTAGTGGAGGGAAGAGAACATCCTGAATACACATAAGTACCTATTTATATATAGATAAACAATTATGAATACAACAGCTGAGGTATCCTTAAAAGTTTTCATCCAGCTTCAAGGCAAATACTTTTTATGAAATTCTACAACTGAGGATTTGATGTAGGTCCAAAAACTGATGAAGCAAAACTTATAAAAGGTAAACCAATCAACAGTTATTAAAAAAAACTACTACATCATGCTAAAACAAAACATGAGCTACAAATCACCATAGGCTAGGACATTATCAGAAAAAGTGTCACTATTTCCTTTTATTGTAATTTTTTAAGCCTTACTTGTCCAGAAGTGGTCATTACAAGATGTTGGATGAAACACAGATATTGTTTTGCCATTCTTCATATCTCCGTGTTGTAGCTTTGAAGTCAAACATATACAGATCAACACAGAATACTTAGTTCCCAAGAATAACAGAAGTCACATAGACTTTTTAAAACTCTTTTCAAATTATTTTACAAATAAATTCTGGGAAAAATGTTAGAATGGCGATGAAGCAGGTTGGGAAAGGATTTAGTTGCAGTCTGTACAAACAGGAACTACTATATTTGATGTCCCAATAACTAATATGCCTTTCTAAGCATATATTACAATATACAGAGATATACGTTAGTGCTCCATATAAGCTGGAGGCTCTGCATTATCTAAATCAATCTTTGTAAAGGAGCCATTTACACAATGATACACTGGTCTTTAATGCTTGCACAAGCAGTTCCAGATCACCTCCCGAACACTTGCAGAGACGGTGACTGCATCAGCTACCTCTGAAACTTATGCCAATGCCTGAAATTTTTTTCAGTGAAAAAATTTTTTGCTAAGATCTAATCTGAATCCCTGGTAACTTAAGTCCATGTCCTTTCATCTTTTCACTTGAGACATGACAGAAGATATAGACACCCACCTGGCTACAACCTCTTTCCAGATAGTTGTAGAGAGTAGTAAGTTCTCCCCTGAGACTGCTCTTCCCCAGGCTAAATAACCCCAGTCATTCCTCACAAGATATGTGCTCCAGATCTTCACCAGCTTTCTTACCCTTCTCTGGAAATACTTCAGCACTTCAGTGTCTTTTCTGGAGTGAGTGGCCAAAGACTAAACACTCGATTTGAGGTGTGGCCTCACCAGTGCCAAGTACAGGATGACAATCATTTCCCTGCTGGCCACACCATTCCTGATACAGGCCAGGTTGCCGTTGCTCTTCTTGTCTGCCTGGAGACAGCATAGGTTCATGTTCAGCTGGCTGGCAACCAGCACCCCCAAATCCCTGCTGAGCAGCTCTCAAGTCACTCATACCAAGCCCGTAGCTTGTGGTAATTGCCTAGGGTTGTTGTGACCCAAGCGCAGGACTTGGCACTTAGCTTTGGTGAGCCTCATACAGTTCTCCTCAGCCCATTGATCCAAGCTGTCCAGGGGTCTTTGTAGAGCCTTCCTACCCTCCAGCAGATCAAAACTCCCTCCTAATGAGATGTTGTCTGTAAACTTACTGAGGATGCACTCAAGTCCCTCCTCCAGATCATCATTACAGAGATTAAATAGGACCAGCCCAATCCTGAGCCCTGGGGAATGCCAGTGAACCAGCCACCAACTGGATTTAATTTCATTCACTGCCACTCTCTGGACCTGGCCATTCAATCAGTTTTCACCCGGTGAAGAGTGCTTCCATCCAAACCACGAGAATCCAGTTTCTTCAGGAGAATGCTGTGGGTGACAGCGGCAAACACTTTACTGAGGTCTAGATAGACAGCCACTGCCTTTTTCTCATGCTAAGTGAAGAGTATTTCTCTGAATACAGTTAGAGAAATCAATTTATTTCGGGGCTATATATACATCAGCCAGTTATACTATAGGCAGAAGTAGACAGAGATGCTTGAGAAACCTTACTGAATGATCAGTAAATGTAAGAACCTCAAAAAGTGGTACAGTTCATGCATTTGTGTTAGTGTATTTCATATCAGAAAAAAAAAATTAGCTTTTTCTGACATAATTTTCTCTTCTTCAAAACTAAAATGTTCACACATTAAAAATGTTCAATTGAAATTAAACACACTTCAATCAGAAGAATGTGTCACTGGGTTCCCAACCAGTTCCAAGCTAAGCAACATCTTCCCTTGCACCTGAGAAGTCTTAAGTTCTGGAATCAGCTCATGTCTGGAGCACCACTGCTCCCCACAGTCCAGTACTTTTGCCTTGGAGAAGAGTACATATCCAACACCTGAGCTGGCTCAATTAAGGGCTGTTTGCTATCTGTGTGTAGTGTTTCACTATGCTGTGCAGGCATTCTATTGCCTAGTAAGTCTTTGTAACTAATTTGATCCCTTTTCCTTGGGACCAGCATGAAAGCATGATATGTTCCAAGATCCTTTTGATTAGTTTTCCATATGAGAGCTTATAACAAAATTACATTTGCAGAATTTGAGCTTTTAAAATATTTCTCTTCTTGGCACATATTCTAATCAAAGCACATTCTACTTTTGCACCGTTTCTATGCTGAGGTATTTATGATCAAAGCACAAGGGTCCTGATATAGCTTTTCAAACTGCAAGACACCTACTGGCAGAAGACAATTGAACCACAACTATTCTCAAGCTTGCAAATCCAACCTCTGATGTCATATGCTCAGGTCCTGAACAAAAACTAGAAAGTCAACATAAACTCCTATATTTTATATGACTGTTGACACAAATACATATTTTTAATATTTCAACTTAGAAACAGATTTGTGACAATGGAATGATTCCCACTGTGCCCTAATTTTGCAACAGAAAAACCTTTCAAGTTTTGATGTGTGGCATCAGGATGAAAAAGGACATTCAACTGATGCTCTGTTTTACAGTTTAATGTAAGTGCAAAATTTTCTTACATTTCATGAGGAAATTAAATTTTGTTGGGAAAGAAAAATCAAGAGTGGTGTTCACCCAAGGTAAACTTTAACATCCTTACCTGTCTTTAAAATAAACCTTCCTTCTTGTAGCCTTGTAGCCATATCTGTTTTCTCTAGATGATTTTATTTCAATAACATATCTACTAAAGCTTCAAATCCATACTATGAGGCAAAAGGTCGTCTAGGATAAAGAAACAGGATAAATACATTGCAAAAATTAAGTATTGATCTGGAAAGTTCTGTTGTCACAAATGAGATGAACATAATCACTTTTGTGTCTAAATTGAAACATCCTTCCTCAAATGAGCAGGCACAATTCATCATCTTGTAATTAGTTAAATATTCTGCATTCCTTGCTTCGTTATCCTGTTAGCATAAGATATGTATACAGGTTATGCTGTGCTTCACATTTTCAGGGTTTTATCCCCTCTAGATTTTTCAGTATTCCAGGAAGAAAATACTTTATATATATATATATATATAGTTTTATATGTAACTGTATGTATGGGCTTACACCTCATACAGAGTCTCACTCTCTCTAGTCTCATTTTGTCTTTCTGCTAGGTAGTATAAGTGGTCTAAAGCCATTCAAGTCAAATAGGATCCTGGGGTAAACCTGTATATAACATATCCAATTTCTTTATAGAGGTAAAACCAAACCTGATTCCTGTCAGAAGAATATGCTTCACCATAAGATCTATGTCATAAGATGCTATGATGTCTCTGCCACTAGTCAGTGTATAGTTTGAGTTGAGAAGAATCATAGAGAATTTCACAATGGTTTCAGAAAAATATTTGTTTAAAAAATTTTTGTATGTCATAGATTTGTCTAGAAATCAAAACTTGTTTTTAGGCTTAAGGGAAAAAAAGCAGTGATTACTGGAAGTGCACTATAGCAATGCCATTGTTTAGAATGAGATCATGTAATTAGTGATATTACTTAATAATCATATTTTTGATGGGGCCTTTAAGGGATAGTCTGGTTTTGCCTCTCATATATCTAACAATAGGGTCTAATAGAAAAACCTAAAGACTGAGATTCTTTTGACCTGACTGTTGCAGTTCCTGGAGATGAATGAAGGCCCATGGCTAGAGACTATGCTAAGTGTTCTGAAAATAGAATAAATAGGTTCTCTAGCGCTATTGTGATTGTAATTGGACTGTGTGTGTGTGTGAAAGGTCTTGGAAGGTGACAAGAGATATTACTAGATATAAAAATAAAGTTGGGAAAAAGTAAGGAAGTGATGACTGTCCTGTCCAAGTATGGGAAGCATGATATCTTCTATTCCTAAAAGGGAAAGGTTTTAAAGAGGAATTTTAAAGGAGAAATTATGATAGATTTATGAATGTTTACGGGAAATTACTCCCAAGAGTAACAAGCAGCAAATATAAAAAAATCCATCAATGGTAATGGAAGAAAAGTTTAATGACCAGCTGAAATAATAAATTGACTTACTAAAACTGAAAAAAGAAAGTGACAAGAATAAAAATCTCTGTCTTGTTTTAATTACAGAGGCCATCAGAATATACTAGAGGCCATAAAGAGGGTGAAGACAGTGATTGGGTCCAAAAGAATCACAGAATCAGTTAAGTTGGAAAGACCTCTGAGATCATCAAGTCCAACCCATAACCTTGTCAACCAGACCATGGCACTAAGTGCCACATCCAGTTTTTCCTTAAACACTTCCAGGGATGATGACTCCACCACCTCCCTGGGCAGCCCATTCCAATGCCCAGTGACCCTCTCCATGAGGAATTTCTCCTTTACATCCAACCTAAACCTCCCCTGGCACATCCTACATCTATGTGCTCTTGTCCTATAGCTTGTTGCCTGGTAGAAGAGACCGACCCCCACCTGGCTACAGCTCCCTTCAGGGAAGTGTGCGGAGTGATAGGGTCTCCCCTGAGCCTTTTCTCCAGGCTAAACATCCCCAGCTCCTTCAGCTGCTCCTCACTGGACTGGTGTTCCACACCTTTCACCAGCCTTGTTGCCCTCCTCTGGACCTGCTCCAGCATCTCAAAATCCTTCCTAAACTGAGGAGCCCAGCACTGGACACAGCACTCAAGGTGCAGCCTCACCAGTGCTGGGTACCAGGGAAGAATCACTGCCGTGGTCCTGCTGGCCTCGCTATTTCGGATACAGGCCAGGATGCCGTTGGCCTCTTGGCCACCAGGGCACACAGCTGGCTCATGTTCAGCTGCTGTTAATCAGTACCCCCAGGTCCCTTTCTGCCTGGCTGGTGTCCAGCCACACTGGCCTCAGCCTCTAGTGCTGCATGGGGTTGTTGTGGCCAAAGTACAGGACATAGCGCTTGGTCTTGTTGAGCCTGTTATCATTGGATTCAGCCCATGGATCCAGCCTGTCCAGGGCCTTCTGCAGAGCCCTCCTACCCTCCAGCAGTTCAACACACACACCCAACTTGGTGTTGTCTGTGAATTTCTTAATGGTAGACTCAATTCCCTCATTCAGATCATCAATGAAGATATTAAACAGGACTGGGCCCAAAACAGGTCTTTGAGGGACCCCAGCAGTGACTGTCCACCAATGGGATGTAACACAATTCACCACCAGAGGAATTATGTGAGTATGCAGATCTTTTACCAAAGTAATCTTCCCGAATTAGAAGACAGCAGATTCTAAAATAATGCTAGTGAAGCACTGAAGCATGTTCTTATATGCATGCAGGTCTTTTCAAAATTATGTGTTATAGTGCAAGGGTAAGGAGGCTCAGTTGAGATGTGTGTATGTAGTACATTGGCTCTGCCTTCTCCTCACCTTCTGTACTGTGCTGCATCCCACAAAGTTCAATTTCAATGAAGTATAAGTGTCGCTGTTCGATGTGCACAAGTAACAGAATTGAGCACAATTTCATATCTGGAACTACGTGTAAAAGCTGCTCCAAAAGCCTACTCTGTTCCAGTAAATATCTGATACCTTTAAACACTGACTTTTAAAAAGAGGCTGGAACCAGGTCTTTCTTCTTCATCTCTTTATTTTTCTTTTCACAAGTCTCATTTCAAACCACCTCCCTCGTGTTTATGAACACTGCTTAAAACCTCTGAGAGGATCTGAATCTAGGCCAGAAACCTGAGCCCATGTTTCTGAAGTTGGAGGGAGATTCGCTCAATAATGCAGGAGCTGTAGGCTCCTCCAAACACTCTCAAATACCAAATTTTGTAACAGAAAGGCAACAGATGGAATGATGTGCAAGAATAGTTTGATTGGAAGGTGATAAGCTAGAAAACAGCAGTTTGGCATTAGGAAGATGTTAAAGAGAAGATAAGATGATTATAGACTTCCAGGGAATATAAACACTGTGTGAAAATATCGAATAGTTGGCTGGGAGCATGATCAGTAACTAAGAAAGGACAGCAGCTGGCTAATCACAGATGAGAGAACTGGCCTGGGAACTGCTTGTACAGTTAATCATCATACTGTCCTAAATCATCACAATGATTTAAATCATCACAATCCAGAAGTGACGAAAGACAGCCTGAACAATGCTGCCAGGCCACCAAACCTAGACGCCTTTTGTCTGTGCTCTAGTTTCTTCAGGTCATGAATGAGTCAGGGAGAGTTAGGAGACCCGAGGTAGTTCCACTACTGAAGTTATAGGGTTGTGGCATGAAAAATATAAAATATTTCAAAAGGATCACAGAGTGAGATTAGAAAAGGAAGAAACATCCAACCAGTACAAAACATAGAGCATAAATTGTAAAAAAATTGTTTTAAGTAATTTAAAACAGAAAAATATAAATAGTAACTTCTGCACATGATGTTACTTTTGCATATTTTAATTTATATTAAGTCTAGAAGGAGTAAAGTTGCAGAACCCTTTGTTTCTAGAGCTATTTTTGCATGCTTGCATTTTATAAGAAATGTTATAGAAAGTTTTTAAAGTCATAACATATATACTCTGAGATTCTTACTGAAACATACATGTTATCTTTTGCTTTAAAATTACAGTTTAAGATAGTATTAATTATACAGGAATGGAATAANTCCTCCCTCTCCCTTTTTTTTTTGTGTTTAACATTGTAGGATCTTCACTCAAGATCTGAGCTTTCTAGCTGTTCAGTAACATAAATAATAATGAATTCTTTTGACTAGTTCTATCCAAAATAAACAATGTGTAATACGTACTAACTGCAAATTCTGTCAACTTTTTGGATAGTCACAGCAGCTGAATGGTAATACCAGAATGTTCTAATGACAAACAAAAGTTAATGCACTATCTAGGGTCTCCTATTTATGGTAGAAAGATGATTTTAAAAGAGATATATGTAATTAATATTCTACCACATGGTTTAATTTCACAAACTCTGCTGTAAAGAATGCATCAGCTCAGGACACTTGTGGTCAGATTTCAAATTCCAGTATTCATGTGCTGAGCCCTGCAATCAGCACTGAACTAATAGTATTTCAAATGGAATATAACGTGAGTTGCATTTTGAACTTGTGGACAGTTCTCTAATTATGTCCTCTGCAATTGCAATCAACATGAATTTTGTTTTCAGAAGAGAGGTGTTTTGTAAGAAACAGCTACAAAGCTATCTGATAAATAACTGAAAACTAAAGTGATGTTTTTTTAACATTGCTAAAGAGTTAAAAATATTTATATATTCCAAAAAGCAAAGCATTTAGGAAGGAGTTTACCAATTTTTCCAGAATTCATAGGACTGAAACGATTAGCTTGAAGCCATTTGATAGAGACAAGATATCTGATAGTAAGTGAATAATCCCTCCACGTTGTCAGGGAACTTGCTATACTATGAGGATATTTATTTGAAAACAAAAGCTTGTGGTTGCATCAAATTGTATGTCATCAGAATTCAATGCCATAAAAAAATATGCTGCTTTCTGTGTTTTTTTTGCAGAAGACTTGTGGAATGTAACCAAAGAATAGCTGATGCACATCATTCATCATAACTTACCTTCTTAGAAAAAGTAGATGGAATGAAGACGTGAAAATTGAGACTAATTCCTGTTTTCCATCAGAGAAGATAAGTAATACCTCACAGTGATTCCCAACATATTCTGTCTCAATTGCATTCCAAACAGCTCTCAAAAAGTACAAAGAATGTTGAAATGTTTTGCTGTCTGAACAAAATACATGCTTTTGACTGGAACTGAGGAAGAAATTCTTCAGTTTTTTACTTCTGTCCATTTTACACACAGCAATTTGTTTGTTCAGGGGTTTTTACTCCTCATACTTTTGACTAAGTTTCCAAATAATTATACACCACTTATGGTCTTTAAGAAAAATTGTGTAAAGCTGTCGTAAGTTTCAAATCACAGCATCCCAAGTGGACAGAGTTAATCTACTTCAGCTGTTTTATGAAATATTTTTAATGTCTTTTCTTTCACTACTAAGTTTGATGATTAGGGGAAACCGGACTCTGAGAATACTCAAGAAGGATAATTTTAGAATTTGAGAATAGAAAACATAACATTCAAGGATAGGATACATTAATCTTTAACTTTGAGTTGCAGTTTATAGTTGTGATGGCAAGATATCCTGAGTTCTTATATAATTCCTGCATTCATTTTCATACTTCATTCTTGACTGCATTTGTGAGTGCAGCCATTCCATCTCTTTTCTAGAGAATGCCTGAACTCAGAATTAGGTTAAAATATGTTTTCTGTGTTATGCAGATTATATCATTCCTCTGGCCTTAAGAACTGCAACAATGAGGTTAGGAGAATAACACAATATGAAATTCATGGTCTTTCACCACAGTTACATTTTTTAAAATACCTTTTGGCTCCTGGGAAAACACATCTGAAAACCTGTTTCCTATGAAACTGTTAACTCAGTAGAAAAATAGACATAAAATGACATTTCAAATTCATCATAATTTCCTTCCTTACAAAGGAAGCAGTTTCTTTGTGCAATGTGACTTAAAACGCCTCATCAGACTGATGACACATTTCTGTTGGGAAATGCTCACAGTAATTACGTGTTTATATTGCATCACATTACCATTAAATCCCCCTGTACCACGGAACAGATATCAGTAGATTAAATAGTGGTAAAATTATATGGAAAAGGGAAGAAATTAACCATTAACTCCTGGGTGACACAACCAGAACACAATGGGCATTGTTCACCTATTTCCTGGATTTGCTGGACAGGTTGACTGCTGATAATGATGCAGAAAATTAAAACCATGCTGATGGGAAAAAATCCTGGCTCTAATCTGTGTTGATCGGTACTGACGTGTAGTTCCTTTCCTTGGTGTTAAGAAGTTGGGTGAAAAGAAAAAGGGTGGTAAAATATTGACTGTCTCTGCTGTCTGTTTTGCTTTTTGTGTTCCTTTCATCTTGCTGAATTCATGACTGGAAATGCCTTTGGGTTCAGTTTGAGCAAAACTAAAGATAAAATTAAATTTCTGTATTGCCTTGTGACTTTTAGAGAGTGCTCTTTTCTGACACCCAGAGAGATGTTTGTGTGAAAGTCTCTGCCTAAAAGTCAGACAGAGATTGCAAAATCACATTTTTGGACAGACTCTGACATGCCTTTTATCCCAGAATACTTCAACAGAAAACCACTGGATGCAAGACTGTATATAAAGCAGAGAAGTCAGTCACTCTAAAAACAAGTGCCAAAATGAAGGGGGTGATAGGTAAGAAGAGAAGACTCTCCAATAAAAGTGGTTTATACAGGTTTTAGTAAAAAGTTACATTACCTCATAAAAACTATCAGAAAAATAATAGTTTGATAAAAGAACTCTCAAATTCTCAACTAGATGAAACAATTTCTGCCATAGAGGTCAGTAGGGGCCAAATTGCAACACTGATGTTTAGATTCACATTCTTTGGGTGTTCATTGCCAGAAGACCAAGGCAGGTAGAAGAACAGAGCTGGAGAGATATCAGTAAGATGAGCATACTCCTTTCCCCACTGAATATCACTGTACAAAGGAGATGGGGATGATGGCCCAAAAATGTTACTAGCAGTGAAATTAACAGGAAAATCAAGTAGCTAGGCAAAAAAACAGTGCACTCATCAGACTGAAAATAAAAGAAATACAGTTTTATTGAAGGAAATAGTCCTTATAAATATAAGCAGCAAAAACTATCTGGTCACAGATCTTCTAATTAGTATCTGGGGAAACATCTTCCCAAGGAAGGTATCTACCTAAACCCATAAAAAGTAAACCAAACGTCTGCTACTGGAAAATGACAAAAATGTAGGTGCTGACTAATCCAACTTTAAACAAATAAATGAGAAATGCTGTGAGGTAGGTGCATCTCTAAAGCCCTGCTTTTTGGGTTCCTGTGAAGAAGGGAAACCTGCATATGATTGTAATATCTCGTTGCATATGGAATCATTAGATCCAATCATCACAGGATTTGAAATCTTGTCCTGGCAAGACGTATTCTCTGCTGGTGGTGAGCCTTTGGAATTTTTCAGCAGTTTTAGCCAAGATCTGCAGGCAGTTAAAGTTTTCAAAAATTCAAATTTCTCTTCACTCTTTTAACCCTGTATCAGGTACAGAGCAGGAGGAACTTATAGGACTAGTGTTGTGTGAGGAGTTTGCAGTTAAAACATTACATCCCTAAAAATTCAGAAAAAAAACATAAAGATAATATTTAAAAAAAAGTGGAGCTGGATTCCAGTTTAAGTGGATGTGTATGAAACAATTGAAAACATTAGTGTTCTTACAAAAACCTGTGCACAGCCAAGTGTGAGAGAGTAAAAGCCTATAGCTAGCTTTGCTACATCTTCCTGCCTCTCTTTGGAGACAAATCCCTGCCCATCCAAAATATAAAATCCTGGATGCCTCTGTATAAAAGGCAATCTCTAAACCTAACTCTTGACTTTTACAACACCTTCTTGATGACGTATTTCACAGAATATTTACCTTGAGCGAGATGCAGTCTAACAGTGCATCCATCTTCGACACATACTGTCCTGTTAAGTCTTTCTTCTATGTTGCTAGCTTTCAGCACAACCTGATGAATTTTGACTGTGAGAAGGGGTAGGATTTATCTCAAGCTGGGCTAGCAAAATCTATCCCAAAACTCATTAATCCATTTTTGTTTATTTCTCCAAACCCTGTGGTTAAAAAATGTTTTGTCATAAAAATATTTTTAAAATACATCTCTTCATTGTTAACCATTAAATTAGCAGCAGTTTAAACCAGCTGCTGAGTGACTGGAATAAAGTTTCTTTTTATTATGTCTTTCATTTCTGGCTGATGATGCACCCCTTGCTGTGGGTTTCTCAGACAAACTTACTCTAAGAAGGAATTGTATTTTTATGTAGCAATTTTGCCTGTCAGTGGATTAACTATTTCTCTTCTGTGCTTGAAACATGGTGCATTATCTATAAACATAGCATAGAGAGCATATAGACAAAGGGCATTTGTGTCTAACAACTTATAGACATAAGTTCATACAGGTTGGCGTGGAAGAGCTTCCAGCTCTGGAATTTGTCTGGACCCACCTCTTGCTCAAGGCAAGGGTAATTTATTTCAGGTTGCTCAAGATTTGGACCAGCCAGAAATGGAATTATATGTGTTTTTCTTCTAGTTTTGGAGACCACATTAGGTCTTGAAAAAGTGCGCACTGAGTTGCAGATGTCTTTGTCAGCAGACCATGATGGATTCAGGGGAAAAAAAAATCAGAGGACATTATATGAAAAGTGTTTGGATAGTTGTGATAAATTCAGACTATATTAATGTCTTGGACAGTTAAAAGGTGACACTTTCTGTTTTGTATAAAAGCTTAAAATTCAAATGTTAAGAACTGATTAAAGTTTGGAAAAAGTGAGGTGGGATATCAAGTTATGAAATATTAAAGGATGAATGCCCAGAATGTCACATGCAAAAGCACTTAAAAAGTTACACTTCTGTCTCACTGCTGAATGTGATTGACTGTGGGCCACAAAGATCTGACATCCAAGCATTCATATACAGCACCTGTGACCTTCTCAGTTAATGCCTTTCCTGAGTTAAAAGAAAATCTCATTAAAGGAGCAATTTTCTCAAGAATAATCTCTGAAAACTGCTGCCTCCTTGAAATACTGAGTGATGGTAGGTCGGGGGGGGATGAAGTGTTAGCAGTAAGAAGGGGACACTGATCAGTGACTCTGGAGTAAATGAAGGAACAGAGGAACACTGGTGATTGCCATCAGGAAAATGTTCATTCAGGAAGAGATGGAGCTGTGAAGAGATAGGGAGTGCATAGTTTCTTACATACTGCTCATGCTATTTAGGCTTTAAAGGTATTTTCTAAGCTATTTTTCAGTCACAGAACAGTTTTAGCACGAAATGCCATAGAAAAAATCCTCCAGTTATTGTATAGTATTACATTATTATTATTATTATTATAGCACTTCTTTTCTAGATGCTGAAAGGTTTTGAAGTGCTAAACGTTATTAAAAGTTCTACCTCTGTATCTGTGCCTGTGAACATTAAATATTAAAAGAAGATGTTGCTTTTTCTAGTCATTGGCTATTTTTGCTAACTATTTTATCAAAATAATTTTTTCACTAGTAGTGAGCACTGCATTCTTATCAAAAAACCCCAAAAATTCTTACTGAAAGATTAAAAGTTAGCTATATTTGTTTAGATGACCTTTACTTCTTAGCACATTAAAGATTTACCAAAACATTTGGTTTTTATTCATTGTGAAGTGCAATACATCCCAAACTACATTGCAGGATTAAAGATTTTTCTTTAGAAGAAGCAATTTCATATATTTCATAGCATTCTATATGGGATATTAAGGAAAGCTGAGATTTATATAGCCTCTTCTGTTACTGAAGAGTTTTATGATGAAAGATAGTCACTGTCATTGTTTACATTTGAACTAATCACTGTGGTGACAGTAATTGCAGACCTATTGCAGACAGTCTTGTATATTTTTATGAGTAGCCAAAGAAAAAAATATATTTTTATTGACAATTGCAACAAAAGAAACTTATTGGAGTAAGATTTATTTTTGTGTAGCATTTGAAATAGTCATAACTCTACTACTTGCAATTGGATTTAATAAATTGCCTTAGAGGGCAACTTGCAAATAAAACTGCTTATTTATTAATGATAGCTTATTTATGTGATGTTTTACCCAATATGAGAACATCTGAGGAAAGCTTTCTATTTTTTTCTCTTTTCATCCTTTTGTTATATAATTTTATATCAGGGATTTTTCATAATTCAGCCAAAAATTTGCCTTTGTTCTGCTTCACACTCTGTAAATTACATGAAGTTACAGTGGATTAAAGTATTCCCCAAACATCCTATAGTGTCAATGGAGATGACACAAGAGCAGTAAAGGAGAAGTACAGATCACAGAGAAAGTGGAAAGTTTGCAAATTTTGTTAACGTCAATTGCCTGTGTTTTAAGAGAGCAGCAATATGTGAGGCAGTCATGGGAAAGCTATTAATTAACTGAGTTGAGGAAGCACCAACCAGAAAGAATTAGAAATTTTAGAAAAGTGGACAGATAAGTCAGTAATTGGGCCTAACATGAAGCTGAGTAAAGACTGATGTGAACAAATTGGAAAGGAAACACTAAAAAATAGATCAAATAATAAACATAGTATATAGAGAGAAAAGCTGATCTTCTTTTTTAATACTTTTTATTTCATTTGAAAAGAAATTAATGATGTCATAAGTGATTATTGATTTGTTTCTGGATCTGGCATGTAAAAACATAGATTTAACTCTGAGGGACTGATTGGAAAACAGAGATTTTGTTAATCAGCTAGTATATTAATAAGAAGAAGCAAAAGCACACCTTTAAGTTAAGATATACTAAATAACTGTAACTCCTATGTAAGAGGAAATTCAAAATAACCTTTTAGAAAAATTCCAAAACAGTTATATATCCACTGACCTCAAACAATACAATTTCTTTAGCTGGGCTAAAAAAAACTATTGCTTTTGTTTTGTTGTTTTGTTTATTCTTTTTTGTTTTGTTTTGTTTTGTTTTGTTTTGTTTCCTTGAATCTGGCAGCTCCTAACATTTTTTCAGCCTCCTGAAGAGTTAGCTTTTGAATCTTGGGTTGCTTTTAATTCGTAAATTCTTTCTTACTCTGCTCTGTGGGCTCCTGTTCCTGGAATAACTGGCTTGACTTCTACCTCCTTCTCAGTGATTTATATGTCTTCCTCTTTTTCTGTGCTATGGCATTTGTATTTGTTTCAGGCAGTTCTAAGATGATCTGTTGTAAAATTAAAATTTCAATTCCCTGTAGAAGGTCTAGAATGAGCACTGTTGTCTACTAGGTCTTTTTTTTTTTTTTTTAATTTGCATACAAAGATGCAATAATCTCTGGCTGGAATTGAATTGGTGGAAACCTTCCCAAAAAAAGTAAATATGATAAAATGTATTTAATATATTAATAGATATATCTAATGCATTTAATGTATTGTAAATGCAATAGCAGACTGTATAAAATTTAAAAAGAATCCATCACATTTTGAGAAAGCTCTCAGGATGGCTGCACACCATCACAGTCACTATTTTTCTCAGAAATGCAAGGGGTACTTCTAAGGAAGGTAGCTAAACATAAAGTAAACAAAATTAAGTGTAATTCATATTGCCTGTCAGCACAGGTGTTTGCAAGACAAACTCACTTTGTACTTGAAAGAGATCATGCCAAATATCTCCTGCATTTTTCTATAAACAATTCCTTAAAGTCTATCTGAATATCTTATTGATGTCTTCTGAAATGCTAAGTGTTACCATTCCTGATTGGACTGCCCTGTAAGCACTTCAGTGATTTGATTTAGATTTTATTTTAGTGACTGACCACAGGATTTTCTTTACTTTCAAAGTACTTTTCTTTTGTAACTTAATCATGTCCTGATGAAAACAGAAAGTCAATGAGTTATGGAGATACTCTAATTTATAAAGCTTTAGGAAAAATCTTTACTTAGTCTTAGAGAGTTGAAGAACAAGAAAAAAACTCCAGCTAAATAAGTTATTCTCTCTAAGTTACATACCACTTCTGAATATTCATAGTCATGAGAGCCTTCTTGTCACTTCAGCACAGTTCAGTCTGTAAAGGATGACACTGCAGTATGTGGTAAACCTCAGGATACAAATTGTAGACACAAACATTATGAAACGTTTCCCTGGCTAATAACAGCTGCTTAGGAATGGCGCCACTGGATTGATAGGCACACAGTAGAAAATACTTCTGCTCTTTCTTGCCACAGTAGACACTGAAAATTATTTCATCCGTTTCTCATTTAGCAGACAGAAAAACCTGCCTAATGTAAACAAGGCAAGCAAACCCGCATTTTTAACAACCTGCTGCAGCACTAGCTTTGGGCTTTCTGTCATTCTACAAAAATATTCTACCCGTGTAAAGAAAAGCACCCTAAATAACCAACAATAATCCCACACTACATTTCCTACATATTTTTAGGTAAGTTTACTAAGGTCTGTACATTTCAATCTGTTATAAAAACCCCAAGTGACAGTAAATATTACTTGGGGATTTGTGTCAAAACTGAACAGGCTGTACAATAAAAAATATTATAATAAATCAGAAAGTTTTTAACTACACAGATTTCAAAATTATATTAGAATAGGCTCTGTTTTAGGTAAGATACTTTTTCAGAGACATGAAATCTCATAGTATCCTTTGAATTTTTCACACTTTATCTAATGAATGATCTGTTGATATTTCCACATTTCAGTAAATCTCTGTGGTCAAGGGTGTTCAGTTTACTTGTAAACAATGACCCTAGGTTTCACCATGACACAGCACTTTTAGTGAGAAAAGAATAACAAGTTGTGAGTACAGTTCCAAATTAAAGATTGCTGTTTCTTTTTGTTTACATTAAAATAATCAGACTTGCACAGGTTTTGGCGGCAGCTGAGGGCATGGAGTCTGAAGCCATGTGAACATGTCTAGTTTGTTACTCTACATGTCACTACCAGTGACAGAAGTAAGGGGCCAAGAAGAGTGGCAGGAGTGGATTACTGTCAGGAAGAAAAGATGGTGCAGGGAGAGTCCGCTGCCGATTTGTTCTTTGTCTGATGGATCAGGTGGCTCTGGGTAGGTCCATTGGTGAGTATTGTTTGGAAGTAAATTACCCTCTTTTTGCACTATTATTGTTATTATTGTTGCTGTTTGTTTTCTTATCTCATTGCTGTCTTCAGTAAATTGTTTGTATCTCAGCTTGGGATCTCTGCCCTTTTTGTCTCTCACTGAAGGGGCTGGGGGAAAAGAGGAACTTGTGGTTTTTCTTTTAATGGGAGCACTAAATCAGGGAATGCCATTCCTGAACCACGGTACATATATATACTCTTATGACCTTAAACCAGAAATTTTTTCATGGTAGCAACATTAGCATAAGTCTTTTCTCTCTTACAGTGTATTCTTCCTCCATTTTCCTTCCTTTCCTTCTTTGCTTTTAATTGTTGGTTTCCTTTCTCCCACGAAATTTATTTTCTTTCTCCTCTTCCAAAACATCATTGGAAGCTCCTTACAAATAGGGAAATGCCGTGAGGTAGTTATTTTGTCCTTTGCCTCATCACTGCAGGATGAATTGGTTTCAGTAGTTGAGCCTGTACAAAAAGAGGGTGGGTGTCAGATTGCCTCTTATTCTGCTTTTTATTTTTCCTAGTGCTATAACCCCATCTGGCAAACAGAGACAGCTTCACTTGTGTAACTTCTGAAGAGGCTGAAAGCCTCAACAAAACCCAAAGCTAGCGCTGGATGGCTGTTTCAGAGATCAAGAATATTCTGAAGAAAAATGTAAAGTCATTGAAGACACTTATGGGACAAAGAAACTTAATTAATTTGTATTTTGAAAACCAAAAAGATTCAAATTAACAGGAATTAGAGTAGACTGGGCAAGAACCAGATTTTCCATTTCACAAAATTTTCCATGGTTTTTATGTCTTTTCTTGTTTCAAATCAAACTAGAAACATTTTAAAAGTCCTCCAAAGCAAGTTAAAACCCAAAAATGTCCAGGTCCATAAAATCAACACATTTTGGTCATATTGAAACTTCTAATTCAATTTTTATGACTTAAAATTAATTTTAGACCTACACCTAAAGCCTTGTTTTTGAAATATGTTTAAGTGAAAAAAAAAAATCCAAAACATATCCTATTTACAAAATGATGAAAATTACATTATTTATGCAAGAAAAATTTGAAATATTTCTGATCATGTCTATCCTGATATATTATAAACAGCTACTCTGTTAGTAGAATGGAAAAGATCTTCAGCTGATTATTTTGTAATTCAGTATACAAAAACATATTTTTTCCACCTTGATTGAGTCACTCAAGGAAACATTTTGCATATAGTAGAGTTGGAGCATATGCTTTAATAATGAAGTGCTGCACCTTTCCTTGAGTGGATGTAAGTAGAAGTGCCTGACATATTTTAGACTAGTAGTTACTTGAGCAAAAAGAAGGCTTTCCTTAAACACCCTCACCATTACACAGATTTCCCTTCCGCATCTCACTTGCAACAGTATCTGATTTCATTAACATGGAAATAACCATGTGTCAAACCACATGTTCATTTTTTCAAATGAAAAATGGCCAAGATTAATAGCAAAAAATAAATTTGTGGTTAATTACATAAATTTAGAAGTTAAATGTCAGGATGAGCAATAAAATTTCAGTTTCTGGAATTTAATTTTTTTTTAAATTTGTTTTAAAATGTGTTGCAAACTGTGACATCAAAATACCTGCATTCTTGGAGTGCATCCTTATAATAAAAGCTGAAATAAAGAAATAAGGATGTCAATAAATAAATAAATCTGATCAGTCTGTCAACCAACTTATTAGTCTCGTACTGTGGGATCTCATCTGTGCCTCTCAGTTCCTGAAATGGGCATGTGTCTTATCTGTGACCTAATTGCATTAGAAGTTAAGATTGAGGTGCACGGATCTCCCATGGTTCAACAAGTTCTTGATCTTAATAATCTGGGGCACAGAATGAGTAAGCATGATGGACAAAACATGCCACACACTTATTGTTTTGGTTTAAATGGGATTAATATAATCTGCCAAAGTGTCTACCATACAATATCCAAATTGGAAAAGAAAGGGAACACTCTGGCTTCTTCACATAATGATTTCTGCATCACGCCTGTTGGTCATAGTTTGTAGTAAGGGTATCTCGCTGTGTGAGGAATATTACTGAGTAGCTTTCAGTTTTTACTTTGAGACTAACATGACATTTGCCAATCACAGGAGAGCTGCTTAGCTCAAGAACTTGCAAATATATTGCTCCATCTACCCCATGTTCCCTGTTCCAAAGTATCTAATCCATTTCATCCTAATCTTGTATAATGACTTCAGAAACACTTTGACAGAGGTAAGGATTAGAAGTCTTTATGCACAGTATTCTAAGTGAAGGACATGCCTAAACAAGAGGGTTTGGCAGAGAGAAATTCAGAAATGCCATACGTAAGTAAAGAACTACCATTTTTAGGACAAAACAAGTAACATGTTTTGACATATACTTTACTTCCTTATGGATCTTCTCTGAAACAGAAAAAACTAGATCTGAGTTCTTCCAATCCAAGCTATGATTTTGAAAAATGAAAGGACACGGAAGAATTCTTTATATCTTTCATTATTTTATAGTTTTTATTTTTGGAAATACTGAACATCTGCTCTGCTAATATTTTTGTTTCATGAACTGAGTTTTGTTTAAGTATCATCTGTAAAACTGATATGTTAAGCTGGTTAACTCTTGGCTACCCAAATGATTATGTGAATACTCACACTTCTAAAATCTGCTCATAAATTGAGGTACTGCACACCAAATTTCAACCCATAGGAAACCCTGCATTGAACCCTAGCAGCAGATTGCAGTGATGCAGTTATGCCTGGAACAGTACTATGAATGTTGACACCATACTTTACTTGGAGGTGGTTTCAGCCTAAATTCTTTCATGTATGATGATGCAAATTTCTGTATGCAGGAGTCCCAGGGAATCTTACTGGAAGAGATTATAGGACTGAAATTATGGCATGTGATGGGAAGGCTCCTCAAGGATGAAGAAATTGTGGTTTTTATATTTTACTGAAATACAATGAACATATTGTATTACATTACCCTATATAGAAGAAAACCTTCAGTATTGAATTATTTGTTATTTTCAGAGTGGAGGGAGGAGGAGGCAGACAGTTGGGCAGGGGACTAGGCAAAGACAAATGTACAGTTGCCAACACATATGGAATTACAACATTGTTGGCAAAATGAAAATGATGCAAACTGCAGTATGAGTTTCATTTAGAATTTTTATAAGGCACTGTGTTGGGTTTGCACTGGTTTTTGGTAGTGGGGGAGCCACAGAAGTGGCTTCTGAGAGAAGCTACTAGAAGATTCCACCATGTCCAGCAGAGACAACCCCTGATGGCTCTGAAGTTGCTGCTGGCCACAACTGGGGCAATTAGACATGGTGGTAACACCTCTGTGATAATATGCTCAAGAAGAAAATCAAAGCAAAGTGAGGCACAGTTTTTTTCCGAACCAGAGAAGAGGAGGAGGTGAGAACATGTGAGGGAGACACCAAGATCAGTGCGGAAGGAGGGGAGGAGGTGCTCCAGGCATCAGAGCTGAGATTCCTCTGAAGGCCATGGTGAGACCATGGTGAAACAGCTGTGCCCTGCAGCCCATGGGATCCATGAGGGATGCAGAAATCCACCCACAGCCCATGGAGATCCATGGGGAATGCAGGGATCCACCCACAGCCCGTAGGAGGTGCAGATGAATGCCTGGAGGAAGCTGTTATCCTGTGGGAGACCCGGTGGAGAGAGGGGGCACTGCTTCCAGGCTGGAGCAGCATGTCCTTGGAGGACTGCACCCTGTGGAAGAGTGCCAAGCCACAGCAGTTTTGGGAGGACTGTATGCCTGTGAGAGACAGTCATATTGCAGCAGCTCTGGCAGGACTGCTGCTCGTGAGAGGGGATCCATGCTGGAGAAGTTCAAGGAGAATTGTCTCCTGTGGGATGGGACCCGAGAATTGTCTCCTGGGCGATGGGACCCCACAGTGCAGCAGGGGAAACACTTCTCTTCCTGGGCAGTGGAAATCTTCAGGTGATGAAGTGACCAAAACCCCCACATCCTGTCTCCCTCTGCTGTCAGTGGGAAGGAGGGAGGGGCTGGGGGANAAATATATTGCTCCATCTACCCCATGTTCCCTGTTCCAAAGTATCTAATCCATTTCATCCTAATCTTGTATAATGACTTCAGAAACACTTTGACAGAGGTAAGGATTAGAAGTCTTTATGCACAGTATTCTAAGTGAAGGACATGCCTAAACAAGAGGGTTTGGCAGAGAGAAATTCAGAAATGCCATACGTAAGTAAAGAACTACCATTTTTAGGACAAAACAAGTAACATGTTTTGACATATACTTTACTTCCTTATGGATCTTCTCTGAAACAGAAAAAACTAGATCTGAGTTCTTCCAATCCAAGCTATGATTTTGAAAAATGAAAGGACACGGAAGAATTCTTTATATCTTTCATTATTTTATAGTTTTTATTTTTGGAAATACTGAACATCTGCTCTGCTAATATTTTTGTTTCATGAACTGAGTTTTGTTTAAGTATCATCTGTAAAACTGATATGTTAAGCTGGTTAACTCTTGGCTACCCAAATGATTATGTGAATACTCACACTTCTAAAATCTGCTCATAAATTGAGGTACTGCACACCAAATTTCAACCCATAGGAAACCCTGCATTGAACCCTAGCAGCAGATTGCAGTGATGCAGTTATGCCTGGAACAGTACTATGAATGTTGACACCATACTTTACTTGGAGGTGGTTTCAGCCTAAATTCTTTCATGTATGATGATGCAAATTTCTGTATGCAGGAGTCCCAGGGAATCTTACTGGAAGAGATTATAGGACTGAAATTATGGCATGTGATGGGAAGGCTCCTCAAGGATGAAGAAATTGTGGTTTTTATATTTTACTGAAATACAATGAACATATTGTATTACATTACCCTATATAGAAGAAAACCTTCAGTATTGAATTATTTGTTATTTTCAGAGTGGAGGGAGGAGGAGGCAGACAGTTGGGCAGGGGACTAGGCAAAGACAAATGTACAGTTGCCAACACATATGGAATTACAACATTGTTGGCAAAATGAAAATGATGCAAACTGCAGTATGAGTTTCATTTAGAATTTTTATAAGGCACTGTGTTGGGTTTGCACTGGTTTTTGGTAGTGGGGGAGCCACAGAAGTGGCTTCTGAGAGAAGCTACTAGAAGATTCCACCATGTCCAGCAGAGACAACCCCTGATGGCTCTGAAGTTGCTGCTGGCCACAACTGGGGCAATTAGACATGGTGGTAACACCTCTGTGATAATATGCTCAAGAAGAAAATCAAAGCAAAGTGAGGCACAGTTTTTTTCCGAACCAGAGAAGAGGAGGAGGTGAGAACATGTGAGGGAGACACCAAGATCAGTGCGGAAGGAGGGGAGGAGGTGCTCCAGGCATCAGAGCTGAGATTCCTCTGAAGGCCATGGTGAGACCATGGTGAAACAGCTGTGTCCTGCAGCCCATGGGATCCATGGGGGATGCAGAGATCCACCCACAGCCCATGGAGATCCATGGGGAATGCAGGGATCCACCCACAGCCCGTAGGAGGTGCAGATGAATGCCTGGAGGAAGCTGTTATCCTGTGGGAGACCCGGTGGAGAGAGGGGGCACTGCTTCCAGGCTGGAGCAGCATGTCCTTGGAGGACTGCACCCTGTGGAAGAGTGCCAAGCCACAGCAGTTTTGGGAGGACTGTATGCCTGTGAGAGACAGTCATATTGCAGCAGCTCTGGCAGGACTGCTGCTTGTGAGAGGGGATCCATGCTGGAGAAGTTCAAGGAGAATTGTCTCCTGTGGGATGGGACCCGAGAATTGTCTCCTGGGCGATGGGACCCCACAGTGCAGCAGGGGAAACACTTCTCTTCCTGGGCAGTGGAAATCTTCAGGTGATGAAGTGACCAAAACCCCCACATCCTGTCTCCCTCTGCTGTCAGTGGGAAGGAGGGAGGGGCTGGGGGAAGAAAGGTTTTAAGGGCTTATTTTACTTCTCATTTTCCTCCTCTGATTTTGTTAGTTATGAATTCACTTTGTACCTTTAAGTTGAGCCTATTTTGCCATTGGAGTGTTTTTTCCCAGTCCTTAGCTCATGAACTCTTCATTAATTTTCTTTTCCTCTCCTCTGCCCAGCTGTGGGGAGGGGCCTTCATGGGTGCCTGGCTTTTGGCCAGTGTCAATCCACAACAGGTACCTGACAAGCTGAAAAACAAGAAACCACAAAAATTAAGCCCTTGTCTTGTTTTTTAAAATTTCTCCCTTCACTTGTTTTATATCACAAGTACTTTTTTACTTTTAGCAGACTCTCAATAATATCCTTAATTCTGTTCATTCAAATTCTTGTAAAATTTTCTGGGTGTTATTCAGTGTTCATTTTTATTAACCTAATCACTTTTTGGCTGTTTTCAAACCATGATGCCTTCACTCCCATCTGTTGTAGTCATACTTTTAAGCCTTTGATTTTCATATATGATGATTTAGTTTGGGCTTGACCCCAGGTTGGGAGTTTTTTGAAGTAAATCAGGTGGTGTAATTAAAGAAGAGTTAAGCTATTAGGGGATGGCTGAAATAGTCAATTACCTGCTTCAGTTTTTGCTTCCTAAGCAGGATAGAAGATCATTTGCAGATTTGCTATGATATTTTCTTATATAAAAAGGAAAAAAAATTACAGATGTTTATGCCCTTTTCAAAGCAATCCTTCAAACTCTTCCTGGTGTAATATTGACTAAATAAAACTTAGTAATTAAGTCCTAGTAATTATTAAGGCATCTATTGCACCATGATCCTACCTTGTCACACTAACTTTCTCTAGAAGACCCTGTTCCACTTTTGGATTGACTGTCTGCAGCCATATTGAAGAATGTTTAGGTCTGTTCATCTCTGGAGTCTGGATCATTATTTTGAAAATTTCTGCTTCCCCTAGTGAGATGTATCTAATAGCACAAAGAAGTTGGATTTAGACTGAAAGGAGATATAACCTGGGGATAGAATTTTAAATTAATAGATATTTATATGACTGACTACAGGTTTTTGATAATGCAAACGTTACTCAGTCACAAAAGCCCAGACTTCTGGCCCACACTTTTTGCATGGAAAAAAAAAACTTTCTCTCCCCCCACATGGAACCTGTCAAGTTATCTGTTTTGAACTTTCCATCAGTGTGGTCTAAAAGTCTTCCCTTAAGTGTAAACACTGTAACCTCCTGCACTTTACAGACTTCTTTAGTAGGTGGGTAAATGATACCTCCTGTGGCAGGTTCCAGCTGCTAACCTACTCCCAAGGGACAGGAATAAAACCAGTACTTCTTACAAATTAACAAAGCAGTCCAATTTTGTTGAAAGCAAGGTTTAACTGCCAAAGATCTATAGTGTGAGGCTTTGGAGCTTCACATCATAGCTCAGCTTGTTGGCAGTCATAGTTAGCCTGGTTAGGTAATGGCATCTCAGCTAACATTTTCCTGGAACACTCCTAGTGTTCCAAGCATTTCCTGAAATGTTCTTCAAGCTCTCACTGGTAATGGATATCTAGCTTAATAAAGTCCAGGATACTATCAGAAAACATCTTGAATTGGTGCTTACTGTGTCCATTGCCAAGCTGCTGGCTTGTGTCTGCCAGGCATCAAGACAAACACTGGGTAACCAAGCAGGGGAAGAAGAAAGAGTTGTATACCCTTTTTCTGGTCTGGCCCCACTTCCAAATGTGTTCAAGGTCTCCTCGTGTTGCATCTTTAAGAATGACAACAGGGAGGAAGACTGCTGCAGAAAAGGAGACAAGGCCTGGGTACCAAGTTTTACTGCCTCCTGCTTTCATATTGACTCCATATTTGAGATGGAGGGGGAGGTTTTTGTTTGGGTATCTGCCTCTATGGTTCAGCTGGGTTACAGATGGATGAAGCTGGTAAGCCCTGGGTCAACTCTTCTGTTATTTAAAGTACTGGGATAGATGCACTGCAACACATTGTAAGAGGAGGAACTTCAATCCTCATTTTCCAGATGAGTCGGTAAGGACCAAACTATTACTTAGAAAAGTACTTAAATTAAGTACATAAATACTTAAATTGTAATGGAGAACTTCCAGAAGTTCTAGGCTCTATCTGAAGGTGCTATTCCAAAAACCTGGATTTATGGTTCACCATTCTCTCCATCTTCTCCAAATAATTTAAGTCTTTGCTGCTTATAGGAGAGCCCTTTTTGAGTTTTGTGGATATTTGATATTTGTGCTGAGATACCTTTTTCTTCTCGCACATGATAGAGGAAATTTATATATACAGCATAAACTTCTATGAATTGACTCTCTCCAGTGGACTGGTTGCTTTGCAGAAGTGATATGGGAGATGTTACGTTTCTGTCTTTCTATTATAGCCAAATTTTACCTGTTTGTCCTCATTTTATTATATTCTACATTGCTGCCTTCAACATTGATCAGGGAAATGGCCCACACTTCTTTTTTGCATCTACTGACCTTCCTCAGCATTTTCAGACTGTCATGAATTTATGTTATCCTCAGTGCTATACTAAGAAACAGCACTTAAGCTGCTCTTCTTACTCAACCTACATAATTTTCTATGTTAGCATACTTTTTAGATAACTTATAAAAGTTGTAATCTGAATCACAATACTAAGTATAACTTTCTGGTTATAAGTCTCTATAGCTGTTGTTCTTGATTGCTCTATCTCAACTTTTACCCTTATCAGCCAGAATATTGAATTCTTTGTCCAATCAGTGATCAGCACCTACCTAGACTAATATTAATACTTGATAAATATATTCTAAAATGTCAGACTTCACCAAGATATCTAGTAAGTAAAATTATTTCAAGTTGCTTTACATACTTCCCAGCTGTTTTCTCCCAATGAATAAATAAGTAATTCAAACCTGCTTCTTTTTTTATTATGAAGAAAGATAAAATTTAATTGTTTTTCAAATTAATTAGGAAGATAATTATAAATTACTCAGTACAACAGTGATGAATTCAAAATAATTTTGGTACTATAAAAAAAGTCATGCCTCTAATAACAAAGGTTACTTCTGCAAGATAAAATTACACTGTTCTTTTAGATTAGAAAGGATATTTATGATATATTATATATTTGAAGCTTAAATTAAATAAGTGTTTTATAAGACAGTAATGATAAATATGCAACCACAACGCACACAGATAATTATACCAACATGAAAAATATTTCCAAGTATCAAATAAATACTCTAATTTACAATAAAGCCCTCTATTCAAAGTTTAAAAAATAAATCCTCTTCAACCTGAATCCAAGTATAGAGGAGAAAATATGTGAATGGTTATGGAAGATCTTTAACAGTTTCCAGACAAAGCTCTTTATATGTATAAAGGGAAAAAAAATTAAGACATGATTTAAGGTTTCCTTTAACTGGGCTTGTTTTTTGTTTATTGGTTTGTGGAGGTTTTTTAACTCTGGAATGTAACATAAGAAGTCAGGACCTGAAATCTTGACCTTTGATTGTTTTGTTTCAAGCCTTTCCATTTCTCCATGTTCCTCAGGGAGAGGAAAAACTTTTATTCTTTCTGTCTTCCTGAAGCCTTTCTGTAATCACAGTAATCTTTTTTAGATATTTTAGACTTGTTGTTGTAATCTGGAAATTTATTCTGCAAATCAAATGAGTTAAAAACCATGTCAGGTTACTAAACTAAAAGGCAAAATTGTTATTTGTGTATGGATGTATAATTTTTTAGCTCCCTGACCAATGGGAAAAAAAACTTCTCAACTTTTTCTTCACAGCACTTTTATGCTTCTCAACTCGCTGTCTATCAGTCTGAAGCATACTGTCAAATGCAAATAAATGAGAGTATATTTACTTGAGCTGGCAGAAAACTTGGCATGGTAAATGAGTATTTGGGGAATAGTGCAGTACAAGATATCCTTCCAGCAGAGGTTGACTGCACAATTATGTGCAAAAGTTTCCTTTTCCATTAAGTTAAATTGGAAAATTAATTTAATATAAAGGGGGAGGGGGAAGTGATCTGTGTGGAGATAATCTAAAATAGATTTAGAATAAATTCAAATTTTCCTTTCAGGAAAGAGGATGAAATCTTATTATTTCAATGAAGAACAATTGGGCAAGCTTCAATTTTACCTGTTGCACTTCATGTCATCATGTCATCCTATTGGCTGTTATTGTTTTCACCTGATTTGGTAGGTTTTTTTTTTTGTTTTTTTTTTAAATACTTTCATTTCTTCAATTTCTTTTCCTGTCTCTTTGTTTACCTTTTTTTCCTGATTTTGGGATTTCAACAGGACTAATTTTGGCAAGTTTTGGTCCTTTTTGCTGCACCTCCTTTCATCTCAGTACATTTGCTTGTGGTCCCTCCATTTACAAATTTTCTGGGTTTTTTTCAATTGGATTTTATTTGATCATATCTCTTTCCAGAGTGTTTGCTACACTTGGTTCTCTGATTTCAAGGTTTTTTTCAAGAGGAGCTTTGACCTCTCCTTAGGTATTTCTTAGTGTGGAATTACTTTTGTGAAATGCTCAGAGACCTGATGTGGAAATGGAATCTAATACTTGGGTCTTGTATGCAAAGAAATGGTCATTCTCTGACACTTTTTTTAAAAGGATTTGTTCTATGTATTAAAGGGTCTTTATTCCCATCTTCTAATAATTACTTTTTTGTTTGTGTCTATGTTTATTCAGGCAGTCTTTGTAATCACAGAATTACAGGATATCTAAGTTTGAAAGGGTCCATCTTTCCATCCAACTTTCCTGCTCAAACATGATCATCCTAGAGCACATTGCACAGGATTGGTTCCAGATGATCAGAACTGGATGTGAAGACACAGGTAGATATAGTTTTATTACTTAAATGGGTTTTTAAAAAATCTTATTGAGCCACTAACTTGTTTGTTCTTTTGATTAATTCCATCTGAGCTTGTTAATAATATAGAATCTGAAAGTACCATTTTTGAATTGAAAATTAGGAACGGTTGGATGTCTTTATTACTGTTTAATTTCAAGACTGAACATTGAAGAACTACATTTTAGAACTTAAATATGAAAATTTTATTTCTAAGTTTAACTAGAGAATATAGATCAGGAAATCACACTGGTATAGTGCAAATAGAATATACACAGTGATTTATTTCTAAAATTGTAATCTCTAATATTCATGAGTTGGGTTCTGGTGTATAAATATTCCAAACCAAGCATGTCAAGTTTACAATCTACGCACATTGACTGAAAAATTGTAGTAGCACTAAAACTGTTTCATATGGCATAGAATCCATTTAGTATCAATAGAGTGTGCAGAATCAGAAAATAACCTTATTTAACTACAATATTTTGCTTGTAGTAAGGTGTTTTTTCATTCCACTAAAGAGAACAGAAGTCCTTTAAGAACTTTTGCAAATTTGGGGACAATTATCTTTGCTTACTCTTTCATACAAAATAGTTCAGAAGGCAGTATTTCAGCACTACAAATGGTGGTGTGGTTGTCTGCAGAGAAGTAGAACATGCCCAAAGCTGTAGAAGAATACTGACCACTAGTTGCAGTTGGAGAAAAAGGGAATGTCTCTAGGGCTTGAACTAGAACTTTGACCAGTGTCATGGTACAAACACTTTATGTACCAGAAGGTCACACAATTCCTGGTCAGAAGCTGGTGAAGAAATTCCCATTCTGCACCATTCCATTTTGAACAAAGGGAGAGAATGGGAGAGAGTTAAGAACTGCAGCAAAGCTTACATCTGAGGCTTGTGTGACTAAGGTTGTCAATATTATCTTTTCAAGATGTATTTTGCCAATCTTTTACCAAAAAGTTGTGATTATTTTGGGATTTTGTATGTGGGACTTAAAATATGTCATCTTCTTATGAACAGCAATATGAAAATATGAAGGGCAACTACTAAAAAGCAAATGTAATTCTGTATTCTTAATGGATATTGGATTAATTTTAAAAATGCATATATCTGGAGCTGTTAACTAGGACTTTCTGGAAATGATTGAGTTTTGACAGCAAAGATAGTTAAAATAATTTTCATATTTTTTTATTTTTGTGAAATATTTGCATTAGAAAGCATTTTGTGAACATATATGGTTAGCACTTCCATGGTTTTGTGAGAATAAAATATGATCTTTGAATTACTCAGTCTGATCCATGAAGCTGTGGTATGTTTTAACACAAAATACAATCTGAGTTTTTGTCCAAGTTCCTACCCATCCAAATGCAACTCAAAGCAATATTTAAAAGCTTACGCAATAATATTTTAGTTCACCACATGCAAACTACTTGCAATTAAATATATTCAATTAACAAGACAGAAAAAGAGTCCATGTTTGGAAAAAAATGGGAATGATGACTTACATTCAAGGAGAAGATACTCAAGTTAGCCAATGTTAATTTTAAAGAAAAGAGTTGCATTCTTCTAGCATATACCTAGCTTATTATTGAAAAATCTATGTTTGTATTTTTCTACCCATCATGCAAGTATTAATTTAGGAAAAATTGATCTCTGTTGGATTCGATATTTGCACTGTAGTAGAAAAATATATATGTGGGAGGATGTGAGGTATGATTAAGAAAAAACAATGGGCTTATGTTTTCTTAAGAAAGTAGGTGCTTTCCTTTAGTGAATTTGTTATAGTAGAATTGGTAAACGTCAGAACTTGTTTAAGTAAAGGTTTGTTTTCTATGTTCTGTACATGTAAATGATTTTTGTAGCTAATTTAACTCATATTTTTAAATGTATTCTGGAAGAATCAGAAATTCCTCATTATCAATATTTTTTGAACAGTAAATAAATACCCTGAATATTCCTTGTCACCTTAAGAAAGACTGGAGTTGCAATTTTGTAATTCTTTTTGTCACATCTTCAATACTTTTGGGTTATTTTTCCTTTCTGTGGATGTAGAGCCTATTATTGCATTCACTCCATGAATATTTAAGCTATTTCTTAAATCATCTTGGAAATACCTATGGCTGTTTAGCCTCAGCTTTGTATGGCCCTGGTTTCCACAGTGCAGCTCCCCCCTCTCCAGGCTGTCATCCAGCTACAGGCAGGGTGCAGCGGAGCCAGGGGCACTGCAGAGGTGTCCTGCAGTCCAGGCTACACCCAGGCCTAAGAGAACACCCACAGAACACCAAGATTTATTTTCACTATATAAACATTTTGACTGTACCTGAGGTATGAAGACCCCCTTAATTTCCCAGGAAGGTAATTTACATTTTAGTTATCTAGGTGCCTGTTTGGAACTTAGGAACAATTAAGCCTTGATAACGAAGTCAGTCATCTCACTAGCTATTCTTCATTTGAAAGACCTTTAGAAACACTTGTTGACTGTGATTTGCCTTAACAGAGTCCTAGATGAAGGCACAGAATACTGGCTCATGGACACTTGTCCACCAGGACCTCCAGGTCCCACTCTGCAAAGCAGTTTTCCTGCAGGTCAACCCTCAGCCTGTACTGGTGCCTGGGGTTATTTAGTATGATTAAAGGATTTCAGTGAGAAATATCTGATATAAGGTCAAAGAGCCAAAGTAGTTAGGATAAGGAAAAACTCTGACATAAAATTTCCCATCCTATATTATTATAAAACCAGGTATATGCATAATATATAAATATTTAATAATAAAACTTCTCAGGCATATTTTCAAGTTAGTTGATTAATAATTTTTGAAAAATTTTGAAAAAGCAACTTTTAAAATTCAGGCATGTATGCAGGTAGAATATAAGACTACTCTCTCACATAACCATGGCAAAAATATATTTGTGGCTCATTGAGTGTTTAAAAGCACTACCATTTTCAAGAAAAGGGTTACAGTCAGTTCTCTTAGAAAATGGCCAGTTACTGCAAACTACTGTGTCTATAGCAAAAGTTAGACATGCATGTCATTGGAAAGAATTTCCTATATTTTGCAAGCTTGATCTCAAAACTTTTCACAAACTACAAATAAATTATTTCATTCCCACTCAGGACAATATTATTATATTTGGAGAAGTTAATACATCATCCATAAAGATACCAATTTTTATTGAAAATGTTTTGGTTTGGAAAAGTTGCAAAATTAATATTTTCTGCAGTCTTGGGAATTGTTGACTTAATCTGCACTATAATTACATGAAAATGGACTTAACCGTTTTTGCAGTCTTTATATCCTAATCAGGATGTAACTTTTAAAAATTAATGGTCTTTTTTATGTGATGTAATGTAGATAGCTGTTGAAGAATGAAATGGAAGTAGTCTCACCATTTTATAGTCAGGAAAAGAGAAGTTGTGGTCATGCAAATGTGCTAAGCGAACTTGAAAAAAAAACCCAAGACCACGGATCAAATTGAAGTTTCACAGACCTGGAAGGAATTTTCTGGGATAAAATTGCATCCAGCTGGCAGATGTAATGCCTCAGAATTTAATAATCCACGTTATTTGAATAATTTTCCCAAGTTTATTAGTATTTTATCCTGTTGATTGTGTTAAAGCTTCATTTGGACAATTTGTTTATATAGAAATTAAAGTTTTAATACTTCAAATTATTTAGAGGATTCTTGTGTGACATGGAATCTAAGGAAAGAATTAATTTCTTTCTTTCTTCCGAGGTTTTCAGTGATCCTAATGAACTGATTAGCTTTAGTGAATGCATAATCATAGTTTTTTCCCTTCCAGAATAAACAATTCTAAGGGTTTTTGTAATAATTACTCAGAAAACACCAGAAATCTCGCCAACTAAAATTGTAGGCATAATCTGTGTTTACCCTTTATTTAACAAGAAGTGAATTTATTTAATACTATACTATTGCAATGGTTTTCAACACTTATTGCAAGATACCAGTTAAGGCCAACAGAAGTGTGAATTTTAAGTAGCAAGAACAATTCAGCTTTCCCTCAAGTTCTTATTCTTTTCCCTCTTCCTCTTCTTCCTCTTTCCCTTCTGTTTTCATTGGAAATAACATCACAATATTACTTTGGTTTAGGCAAATTTGTATTGATTTGATTTGCTGAGAGATTATTTTGATCACCTATTTCCTGTTCAATATGTTTGTATTACTTTAGTCTGTAGCTAGTCTTGTCAAGAAATAGATTAGGAATTACAAGCTGCTTGCTGTACATTTTAAAATCCGGTTGCATATTCTGAGTTTGATATTTTGCACGTCTTTTATGGTTTGCATTCCCTTTGAGATAATGCTATTCATTTAAGGACGAATCAGATGGGAATTAAAGTATGGTTATCTTTTCATCTGCTGGAAAAACTGGTATCTAAGAAGAAAGATATTTTAAGCCTAATGCTGATAAATTCCATTGATCAGCTGATTGTCAACTTGGCAAAGTAGAGCACTAAATTGTCACTCTGTGGGATACATTGGCAATAACTTAATTGTCTGAAAGTATAAATCTAAATAATTAATTTTGTGATTCCTCTACTACTAGCAATGACACACAAACACTTAGAGAAAGGGAAGCAATTAATCTTAAAAGTGTCTCTCTCCACTGAAGATTAAAAGAGGTATTCACCTCAGCTGTACAATTTTCAGATTTCTGAAATGGGGAAAATGAATGCAGCTTACTGCTTCTTTAAGAATCTGGTGCTGAACAAGGAAGAAACATGATGTACTAAGTTCTCTGTACACCCCTTTCCTTGATAAAATGGTGATCCATAAGCAGAAATATTTTCAGACCTATTTCATGGTTTAACATCTGATTTCTGCTTTCAAGTGTCACTTTTATATATATGCACATTTTATACACACACACATACACACATATATATCTATATATGAAATTCTCTGATGTATAACATCCCTCAGAAGTGAACTTAATTATGGGATCTGGAAAGGCTGTGGGTTGCACCCTTCCTGTATTCCCATATGTTAATCCTTCCCTTCTGAGTTTGCAATGAATCACAGAGTGATAATTTTCTCACGGAAGGAGACAATTTTATGGCATCCATGGATGTTGCAATACCACTTGAAAAATGTAGTATCAGGCTGCTATTTGGTAGTTCTGCAGTACATATATAAAAATACAGTGTTATAAAATATATAGTCTGAATGGAAACTCTGCAATGTATGAATAATTTTTGACCAAGCATGTGTTTTCCTCAGTCAAAAGAGAACATCTAACTGGAGCAGAACCAGAGTATCAGGGAGCTTAAGAACTGCCCAGCTGCAGACCAAGGGAAGCAAAAATGGAATTTATCTAAGGAATAGATAGTTTTATTTTTGTTTCTCTCTCCTAATGCACAAAAAACTTAGAGATATTCATTTGGAGCAGAATACTATATAAGGTGGAAGGCCAGCAAAGGTGTTCCTTCTCAGTTTAATTGGTTGCATAGGAACCTATTTAAAGTCTCAAAAACAACTAGAACTATTGACAAAAATATTCCTAAAGAATATTTCCTGTGGCACCTAATACATGGGACTTACAGACTATCAGTTTGTAACTGTGCACTTGTTTTTCACTAAGTCGAATAAAGTAAATTCTGGAAATCACTATAGAAAGTGCAGTAAGTCATGATCAATGACAAGAACTATCACTGCATTATTTTATAGCATGATTTGTTTTATAAAAATTTTAAACTATGTATTTATTCACTTTTTTTTTCAGGGAAAATAAAGAAAAACAACAGAGTACTTGCATATGTTTTAGCTACCATACTACCATATACTTGTACCTCTCCCCTATTTCTGCCACGTAAACCATGTCCAGACTTGCAGTTCTGTTCCAAATACTAAAAATGCATATTAATGTTTGTTTCAGGAAAAGAAAAGTCTTACATTTGTTAAATATAAGAAAGGAAAGCTAGATTTATTTACATTTTTGTGTGTTCTGCAGAAATCTGTCAAGATTGCCATTTGACCCACTGTAATCCTGAGAGTACATTGCAATTATTTAGTTTTCTTGTTATGTGTTAAAAGGTTCTCAAGAATATAGTTAAAATCTTGTTATATTTATGAGCTGAATTTTATACTAATATTTGATATTAATATTAAATATTTATCTTAATTGGAATTAATTTTCTTATATATTTTATCAATATGAATACCAGAAATAAAATCATCAGCTGGTCAGATAATTTCATTCAAGAAAGGTTGTGTTTCAAGACTTTGGAGTAAGAATAGAGTATTTTTAAAAAGCTGAATTTGGGCAAATATTATTAAAATAAACTCCAGGGTTTAAAGTTAAATTTCATTCTTTGTTAATCAAACATAAGAAAGATTTGTGTATCCAAAACACAAACCCAAATAATTAATTTCACCTGTGAAAACTGAGGAAGAAATATAGTTCCTTTCTGTTGAAAGAAACTGAAGTTCTTTTTCTTTCTTTTCACACAACTTTATTTTTTTCATCAAGAAAGCAGCAATGTATTTGAATTTACTGTGACTGTGAATGAAAATATAAGCAGGTTCAGAGTGTTGATTGTGTGTTATACTCTCTCCAATAATCTGCATTCAATTTTTAAGATGCAGTTTTCATGGGCTTCTTTAGCTTCAGGTATTTTATATTAGAAATGTTCACTCTGGCTAACTTTTAATGTATTTACCTCAGTGTCTTGGAAACCTGGTTGTAGCCAAGAATTTTGTGTATTAAAAGTAGATCAAAGTCTCAAAGTCACGGAGGTCTTAATGGAATTTTTAGTTTCTGTTCAGAATGTGAAAATCCCTGAAATTTCAGTTCATGTCTTGTATAATTCCTATACCAATTGTGGAAAGTGAATATGAAGAAATACAGCAAGTCATGTTTTTATTAAGAGGGAATGCTGCAGAATTTTTCTAGAACACAAGTACAATTGAAGACAATCTCAACTTTCCTTTGGTGGTACAACATATTGTCACTTGCAGAATACTTTCTATCTGGAAGGAACAAGATGTGCTACTCTCCCTGTTCCAGAGCAGGCAGAGCAGAGCTAAGGGGCACCGCCACTTCCCACACCATCCTTCTGAGGCAAAGGAAGTCCAGGTTCACAGCTTACACACAATAATGGCACGCTTTGAGACCCCCCAACATCTTTGTATGTTACAGATCCAGGACAAAGACAGAGTCTAGATAATTAGCATTTGTTTATTTCAGTGATGCAAAATGTAAAAGGAGTCATCATTTTTTGCTGAGCACTTTCATTTCCCTTTAGTTTTGACTGATGTATTACTCGGTTTTGAAAAGTTTGTTTCATCGTGACAAGAATGCTGAACTGATGTGTTCTGGTCTTCCTTCAAATACAGGATTTCAGTCAATTTTAATTTCAGTTTCACAAAAGGATCCACACAGAATATTCCTCCTTGCTTAACCCTTCTTCAGAATAACAGAACCTTTAGATATGGTGTTTGAGACCACTGTGTTTTCAAATACATATAAACTCTACTGGAGCAATGAATAATACACGGTTTATTCATTTTTCTTGCAAATAAAATACAATTATATCATACTGTTTAATTATATTCTTCAATACACATGGATTGCATTTGTGTATATGTATATATGCATTTTATAAGTATGCATGTGTACATACACGGAATGCATGCTAGCACTCTTATCAGATGATGCACCACAGAAAAAGAATAGATGGATTCTAGGCATCCCTGTGTTTAGTGAGAACCTTGATGGAGTTTAGACATAAGGATAAGTGGAGTGAAAAAATTCTCCGGCTAGAACAACTGAACAGAAAATGTCCATCAGTTAGGTTTTGCAGATCAAATTTAGGTAATTGTGGAGACAGCCAACTGTGGAGAACAGCTGGTGTGGATGCTTTTTATACTACAGTATATTATAGTTACCTAAAATGCAGACATGTCACTTCACCTTGCCATCTGTCATCTGCATACAGCCTCTGCAGATAGATGGGCTTTAGATGCGATACAGGGGGGAAGAGGTCATCATCCGAGTTTCAGACATGGTACACAAAACTGCAGTGGACTAGACAATATTGTTGTCACAGAATAAAAACAGGACACTGCATCTGTGCCCACTAAAGACAAACTTTAAATTTATTATCTCTCTCTTAATGTGTAAACATTCATGGGATTTCTTTCATTTTTTATTTAATAGTAATGTGTGTGTGACAGGGAAGTGTTTCTTGGCTGCCAGATGACAGTATCCTCCTGCTCATGAAAGCAGACCTTTGTGTCTTGTGGCACTAAACTCAACTTTCTTTGATGTTCTGATTACGAGATTCTTTCTGGGGGACTTGGCAAATGAAGAATTACAGAGGCTCCACAATTAATTGATGGAGTAAATTGTACCCTTCACTGCTCTGTTTCTGACAGTTGGGTTTTATCTGTGGTGGCTTTACTACCAGTATTTTGGATATGGGATCTCTCCTTAGACAAAGAAAAGTTCTTGACCACGGCTATCTATTTCTGACAGTAGAAGCTTTTGACTTAGATCAATGTGATTTTTTGTTTGTTTATTTGTCTTTTTGGGTTTGTGGGTTTTTTTGTTTTGTTTTGGTTTGGTTTTTTTCATTATTTTTATTGTTTTAGAATGACTCATGTTTAAAGATTAATGAGAATCTTAACTAAAGTTTCAAAGTAGTCTTCATTGAGTTTTGATGACTGGCTATTAAATAATTTGGGCCTGAATGTTTTTTTGTTCATATATTGCGCATTTTCTCCTTTTTTCCTAGACCATCATACTAATGGTATAGGCAACTTGACAATATTTTTCACTTATAATAGAGCATCCTTGTCTAAATCAGTCCTATAATTCTTGGCCACCTGAGATTTTGACATAAGTGTCAATATTTTTTCTGGAGATTAATATTTTTCAGCTCTATCCCTATGCAGAGAGTGAAACAAATCTTTTACAGATCATTCCTTTCCACCCAGCTACATTAATTGCTTTGAACTTACAGGACAGAGTGTGGGAGGGAAAGGTAGCATAATTAGCTGGAAACTCTGTGAGTGCTACCTGCAGATGATGTACCGCTTCTGGCAATCTGCTTTACTGCAGATGTCTTGCACAAATATCAAATGTTAACTCCTCTAGAAAAAATGCAATAATGGTTGGAAATAGTCTTTAGTTTTCTTTTCTGTGATTCCCATAATGTAGAACCCTTGCCTGTCAGTATTATCTTTAGTTTTTTTAAAGACTGGATATTTTACATATGATTCTGTGGTGAATAAAATGCATCTTTATGTCTGCTTCTCCATGAGTGCTAGAAAAACAGGTCTAATGTAAGCATAAGTCTATGGTAATTTTTCTGTATTTTTTCCTTTTGTTGAAATAAATGGTATTCTCTTTGTTTTTTTTTTTTCTGTGTGTAGTTGTAAGTGCCCTGTATCATGACTAAATTTGTTCCTGTTTCCTTGACCTAAGTTCACTAGACCAAAGGGGCAGATATTTGTGATTATTGCAGACTATTGAAGAATCTGTGACCTTCTCAAATTATGGTTTTCTTAATTTAAATTATTTTTGAGTTGTGAGGAAAGCGACTATTTGTAAAAAAATTGTGGAATTTGCCTCTTGCATTCATCAAGCTAACGTAGTTAATTAAGAAAAGATAACAAACAAAGCAAAACAAAAATCCTAACAAATTAATAAAATTAACTAGGTGCCAATGGAATTGATAGGAAGTAGTGTTGCCCTTGAAGCATGCTTGTCTTTGTCCCTCTCTTCCTCTCTCTTACTCTGCTTGCAGCTATAGCATTCTCTCTACAATTCTTCCTTCTGTAGAATAACCATCAGACTGCACACCTGGAAAGTACACTGAGTTCACTAATCTCGTTAATGAAATCTGTGGGGTAGTTAATTAACAGATGTTGCCTGTACCTTTTTCTTTTCTAGAAGGGTCTTTACCTTATGCTTGTGAGTTTTAGACTGATTAAAGTTAGTGTGTTTAGTGCAACTAAGGAGGTGGCCTCTTTTTCAGTGGCTGTGACAGCTCATGTCAGTGGTAATGTAGGTTGTTTCCAAGAGCTATCCTAGTTCAAGTACACCAAAAGTCATTGAATTCTGACCTATCTGTATACACATTGAATGGTGGTTGGGTCTGTAAGGCATAATATATTCCACAGGCCCCTGAGGTTTGCCTGAAAAGGTCTCCTTTAATGGTAGACATGCAGATTTCCTTAGTTTTGGTGAAGTTGAATTTCCCATGAATTTTCTAAGAAAAGCTACGCACAGTGTAACAGCAGGACCTGAATGGAACTGTTGGCTGAAAGAAGAAACAGTTATAACAGAAATAAATTATGAGCAACTAATGCAGAAGTGGGAAAAATATGTTCATATAACCACCAGGTTGACAGTTGCAAAGGAGGTAGGCATCATACACATGTCTACTGAATTTGCCCTGGTGATTGCTAGCCTCACTCTCTGCAATAACATTGAAAGTCTGGAGGATTTTCACTGGAGGAAATATGTACTATATGCATCTGCAGGTCTGATTCATTTATGCTCCAGAGTGTTACAATACTCTACTGTAAATAACATCAACTGCTGCTAGGTGCATATATGGCTGGCAAACCTCTCCGAAGGTGATGAACGTGATGACTTCACTGACAAGGATCCACTGTGATGTGACAATTTGTGTAGGTAGAGTATTCTGACACCTTTTTCCTCCCCTCATTACTCCCTCTGTCACAAACTCTGCCTGTCACAACAAGCTCACAGAGTAAGCTGATATGCAGGACTTAAAGGATGTGTGAGCTGAAATCCTGGAACTGTGCACATCACATATAGCTCGGGCAAACAGAAAGTGGCAGAAGCAATAGGATGTCATCACCACAATCATCAAGAGAGATTTTGTCTCTCCATGCTCCTGGCACAATGCAGCAGCTGCCAGGATGTTTGGAGACAACAGAGGGCCTGGGAATCTCAGTTTTGATGTTGATGAGGCACGATTATTCGGGACACCGTGCCTCAACACTCCTCATGAAAGATCTATTACAGCTGTCTACATAGGGCAGTACAACAGCATAGGGTAGGGTAACAAGTAGATCTTCTTATTTAAGCTCTAATTCATTCATCAGGTATCTGTAGTAAGGAATATATTCAGAGAAAACAATTAGCAAAACATTGCTTTAAAAATTTCACTAAAGATTAAAATTATTGTCACTTGAATTTGTGATAAATTTGGTAATGATAAATTATAACTATCTTCAGACTGCTTCTAACACATACCCTTTTAGGACCTGGAAAGGTGAGAATATAGACCAATAATCTATCTACTCTATAGGTCTGAATTAGAAAACGGAATTGGTGTACATGAGAACTATTTAACTAAGTAGAACTAAATAAATGCTTGAGCTGAACAATTAGGAAAAAATATGTAGCAACCAGATAAAGGCATTTTCAAGCTGTTCTGTGAAGAGGACCAAATAAAGGAAAGCTATATATGTCACTTATGAAAGCTTATTTCTAAACACAATGACTTTGAGACTTCAAGTCACTTTTCATACTGCGAGTTAACATATACTAGGAAAATCTTGGGCTTCCAGCAACTCTTTCTAAGCTATTGAGACAATCATCAGTGCAATATCTTTGAAGTGTTAGCTCATAAAGTCTAGTCTGGATAATTTTACCATTTATAGGACACATTTTAATTCTTTGCAGCTCTATAATTTGCGCGATGCAAACTATCAAAAGCTGTTAGTAGGATTCTTATTGTTTGGATTTGCGTCATAAAGATTGTGATTTTGACTAAGGCAAGATAATAAACTGCTTTACCATGAAGGAAAATAGAACAGTCATTCACTGGTTTTGGAGAGCTAAACTTTGTGAATTCCTTTCTTATGATACTGCCATCTTTCCATTAATGTTTAACTTGAGTTATTAAATAATTGCATGATTTTTATTTAAGGCATGTGTGCAAATGTTTTCAATGCTTGCAGTGGTCACAATTTCTCATTTTTATTGATGCAGTTTTCTGAAAATAACCTGTTTTCAAAGGCCACTGAGATAAATTTTTTTATTATTCATTGTTTATTGCTTTTCATGTTGTTTCTGGGTTTTAAAGCTTCTCTGCCAATTCCTCAGTTCAAATAAATTAATTTCTGACGTCAGACATAGTAAATTATGAACAATACTTCCTTTCATTAGGAGAAATTTTACTTCATGGAGAGATGAACCGTAGAGGGGATTGGTATTGTACTTCTCCATTGGGAATATTCAGATACTTTATTTATTAGAAAACATGTTGAACAGATTGGGAATCCAGTTTTCTGTCAGTGTTAGACATAGGGTGGCATTTTGAAAAGCTTTCCTTACCAGCTGTACAGAGTTCAGTGAATAGTTTTGTTAGACTCCACAGTGACAATGAAATCCTAAGTGCTCATTTGCATTTTCCTGATTCAGATATAACCTCCCAGACATCCTGAAACAACGATCTATTTAAGTAAACATTTACAACATTAGTCTTTTTCACTTGTTTGAAGATAGATTTCTTAGCAGCCTTACCAAATTTTTATTTCTCCATATAACATCTGTTAAGCACCATAGGAACAGGTTTTCAGTCATCTGGAAGCTTTGAATACTGACATGCAAAAGATGACCTACGTTAGTGTGAAAGATGGAGACAAATTTATTGGTCAAGTGTTAGCCACACCAAGACAAAAGCTACTACTACATCTTTTCTGGATGTTATCACACAGAGAGATGAAGCAGGTCTATGACTTGCAATACATTACAGATGCATTTTGTCTTTGAAAGACATGTTAAATGTCTTCACTTCTGAGGAAAAACAGTCTGATGAGAGAATGGTCAGCTTTATCATAAGCAGGCAGTATGAAAGCAGCCATGGGACTTCTCCATTGTCTAGTACTACAGACAGGAAAGATCCCTATACACATGTGAGATTCCTAGAGACTCAGTTATAAGGGAAAATCAAATTTGTATGTACATATAAACAATATCCTAGCATCATCTCTGAGCTTCAGTTGCTGGCTGTTGGCTCCGTGACACCATGGCAAGAGAAAAAGATCCAAGTGGCCCTATTTCTCCTGTAAACACTGCAAATTGCTTTTCCTTTAAATATATATGCCCGTATTAAGGAATAGCAGAGGAGTAATTATTCTGACTGCTGTCTCCCAAAATCTGGCAAAATTGTCCTATGAGTAAGAACTGTTTTGGAAATGTGTGAAGAAGACAAGTTTGGGACTTCAGTGTAGACCTGAATCTATGACAGAAATATCATACTGAGGTATCCTAAAAGCCTATATTTGCCAGAATGGTAAATTTTGTTTGGTAAAGGTATTTCTTTTAATAATATGATTAATTACACTCAACTTTTTTGAAACTTGGCAAATGGAAACTTAAATAAATACGTACCAGATAAACACTCATTACGTTTTCACTTATATTAGGATTTAATTAGAATTTTTCCTCAGCTTGTTGGTGACATATAAGCTACTTTTCTCCTTATTTATCATAACCTGCAGTTTGTGTAAGAGCTTTCCTTTTAGTGCTCCTTTTTTCTTTTAATTTTATGGGACTTCCTACATTATTTTGAGAAGACTATTCAAATTCAGTCTACAATTTAATACATTTTATTTGCACATTATTACTTATGCATGATGGAGGTAATGCTGACTCCTGAAAGTAGGTCTGAATTGCTTGTAACTGAATTTCTTAGGCTACACCCATATAAAAATATTCAGGCCTAAGGGCAAGACTGGGCCTATAACTGTCATCTTTGATTTGGCCTCTGCTAAACTATGCTTAAGTATCTGAATTACTGCCCAAGCACCAAGTTACTCATTATAGTAATTTACATCAAAGTGCAAGGCCATAACACAGCTGAGGTGTTATCTCACCCCAGGGCAGCTCTCCCTACAATTCTCTTAAGTACTTCTGGGGGCCCATTAAGTGCAATTAAGAAATGTTTCAGTGCAGTAGAATTAAAGAATTTAGAAGTCTATACACATGCAAAATATGCATGTATGTGTATATTTGTTCTTTAAACCTTTTTTTCAGGGCAAAGGGTGTCTGCTTTGTGAAGAAAAGCAGCAGAGGAGCCAATGATTAACAGCAAGACAGGCAGGACAGTGTCCACACAGACAGAGGACACAGTCCCACAGCACCCATATGCAAAAAGCTGACCAGGTCTGGTGAAGATGACCGTGGTCAGACACCACAGCTGGCTAGGCAGGTCTGCAGTGGCAAGGGAGGTCCTGGGTCAAGCCATGAACTCAAGTCAGTAGGTCAGGGTCAGCAAAGTAAGTAGCTAGGCACAAGCACTCCTACAGCACTCTGACTGTTCTCTCTGAATGCTGTATCACTTTAAATGAATAAGGAGCTGGTTTTGCAGTCATGATTTGCCTTATTTACAATGAAGCTGATGGATACAACAGCTGCTTTTCTCTTAAGATAAGTTTAAAAAACTTATTTAAATCTTTAAAGAACAACTAGCTTGAATATCAAAAGTTGCTACCCAAAACAGTAAAGTCTGAAGAAGTAAAACTGAAGTTTTTCTGCATTTGTACACGTAAAATGTACATTGTACATTTTAAAAATTCCCATAGCAAGTAAAATGTAAAGACAGAGATTGTTTAGAAATCTTCCTACAGACCTGTGTGAATAAAAAATGCACGAAAAAAAAATCAGTTTCAGGAATATCCTGAGAAGAAATATTTAGCCTGCTCCTAAAAAAGAAGCCATAAAACAGATATTGGGATCAAGTACTGGTTAATGAGAGGCTCAGAACTTTAAAGCTGAGGCTGAGATATTTCTTATTTAATTTTCACTGTGTTTAAGAAAGAAGGCATCTCTGATCAGGTTTTCTAATTGAGCATGACTGTAGGAAAGAGCTGTCTGCCCTCTGTCACTGAATCCTTTCAACAGAAATTACCAACACACTCAAGTTTATTTCTTATGTTTGAAAAGTGTAACAATCCCTGATAGTGAAAGCCCCTAGAAGAAAAGTATTTTTGAGTGCTAGATGATGTCAGAAAAAGATAATTAATGAATTTGATTATCATACAACTACAGGCAAACTCAGAATTTGTCTTTGAGTTGTGTGCCTGTTAGATCTCAGAATCATAGAATAGTTGGGGTTGACCTTTAAAGTCATCTAACCAGATGTCATCCTCCAGATCATCAGGAGCATTTTCAGATGCCTGTCCCAGAGAGTGCACTCAAGAAGAACTGTAAAAAAAAAAGGTGGCTGACACCATTTAGCCAATTTTCTCTGCCATATCTGGAAATATCAACATTTTGCTGCTAATTGTGGCAGGATCCAAATGGAGAAATACATATACACGAAGCAAGGAATGAAGTGAAAAATACATTAAGGACAGAAGCCACTGCCTGGTGTGGCACTACAGGATATCAAGAAAAACGAGAACAATGATATGAGAGGACTGACTATGGAGAACCTTAGAAATGGTTTAATTTTATCTTTATCTCCTTAAAAATTCAACTTTGCATAAAAACAACCATAGAACTTTTAGTAAGTATCATTCATGCCCCTATTTTGTTCTACCATAAAATTTATTTTTGTATTTAGATTTTATGTACAGAGCAAGTAGAACACTAGTTTGTTAACCAAAACAATTTTCTCTTTTAGGAAAACTTAATGGAGGATGTTTGTAAATTGTTTGTAAGTTAAAATCTTGTCAGATGATGCAACATTGAGTCACAGCTTTCATGCTGCTTAAAGCTATGCCCAGAATAATTTTCTGTATAATAATGCTATTCATTGTTAATTCTTTTTTCAGCAGTAGAAAATTAATATTATTAATTTGTGTTTTGTAAAATGTGATACTAATTCAATATAAATGTTATAAAATCTCTTTTCCACAAAATATTTCGGAGTCCTTGTATTTTCCTCTCTTCTTTTTTCCCCCTGAATTTTTAAAGAGGAAAAAGTATGTTGTTGAAATTCTCTATTTTTCTGATATTGAAGGCTGGAAGTTTCTTAAACATCTCAGTCACATCATTAAGAGGGTACTTCAAAATTTATTTTGAATTGACAACATAAAATTATTGGACTTTTCCCTCAGAAATTCAGAGAGTTGCCATTCATGTTTTCATTTTAAGTTTCATCAAGGAAAGCAATGGAAAAGATCAATGAACTTGTTTTTCTGAGTAACAATCAATTTTGGGAACTGCAGGAAATAAATTCATTCACCCTGAAAAGAATTCTGTCAGTCAGAAAATCAAAAGGCAGGGTTCAAATAAGCACTATACACAGTACATATGCCTGATATTTACTAAATGATTAATGATTTTTTATCTTCTCTCCTTACTTAGAAAATTAAGTAAGGTTTGAGTGAATAATAGGTAGCTAAGATGTAACTTCTGACAACTTATTACTGATGCCAAAGGAAAGGAAGAACAAAGTTTTCATAAAGTCAAGATTTGATGGATAAAATAAACATTTATGACCAAGCATTTCAAACTTGGCAGATAAAAAGGCAAAGAGTAACATAGATACTGAAAATATCAAGGGGAAGGAAGCTAAAAAATGCACGAGGAAAAGACAGAAAAAATTCCACAACTAGGATCTGATCCAAGAAGCTCTAAATTCAGTTGCAAAATCCCACTGGATCTAATGAACTAAGTTGCTAACAGATTTAAGAACTAAATCTACCTGTAAAACTTCAAGGTCTGCACATGAAAATGAACCTCTTCTTCCTGTCTGGAAAGTTTTCCTGTGCCTTTTGATGCTGTGGTCCTGTATGAGGAGTTGTCTTATCTCAGGAATTCACTTGGTTCAGCTCCTTTGCTGTCTCTTGCTTTGCTGTAAATTAGACAGACAAAGAATTCATTCTCTATTTTTCCTTTAAAATGAGCTAATTATTCAATCTCTCTTGCCACAGTTTAACACCATCAACTGACAGTATGAATAATTGTTGATTGAGAGTCCATTTAATGAGCTCAGTTTCATGTTATGAGGACATAAAATTGATAACTTTGTGAGGCTAATTGTTAACCAAATCAGCTATGTTCTTTGTGCTGCAATTTCTTGCTAATGGCCTATAAACAAGCCATGCTGACAGTACAGTTTAAAATCAATTCCTCCCCACAGCTTCCCCCCTCCTTTTTTTAAAATTCTAATTCAATAAGAATTATCAAATGGTGCATACAGCAGGGAAATTCACAGCTCCTATTCTAGATGCTTTAGAATCTTTGAGTTTGCTGAAATTTGTAATGGTTATTTGCTCTTGGAAAATTTTGAAATCAATGAGTAGTTATCATCTACTCTTACAATGTAGGATTCAAGAGCATGGGACTTTGATAATACAAAAGAATACTGGACTAAAACATCCGCTAACTCTTGTATGCAGCTGCATTCTTGTGGCAGAGGAAATATTCTCTATAGCTTTAGTAGCAGACTTAGACCTAGAGTCCCTCAGCAATTCCCTTTTTACGTCTATTTCTTATAAACAATAAGTCTAAGGTGAACATGGTCTGTGCCAGGACCAACTTAAACAGCAGCATACTTTCATCATCTTCACAAGTAACATGCAGAGTCTTCATGCTTCACAGAATCACAGGATGCTCCACTGGAATGGGATGACAATCATTTCTTCTGCAGGTGTGCTATCATCAATGAGCTGTGCCAACAGGTGAAGGAGCCATGTGAGGAAGTGAACAGGATGCATAGAGTAAGAGATTGGTGATGCTGATGTCTCAGGAGCCTCAAATCTCCATAGAAATGGGGACGCAGGGGGCCTCAGAGCACTGTCAAGAGATTAGGGAAACGTCTGTTGAACATGACATATGCAGCTGGTCACTGTGCATACTAGGAGAAAGTCTCCTTCTGAAAATTTGAAGGTAACAAGTAGAACTGGCATCTTTTACAAGAGGCATGAGGCCCTGGATCTAGAAGAAAAATCATGATGAAGTAGGTGAAGGTTCCTCTGGGATAGAGAGGCCAGTTAGAGTAATAGAGCTTCGCCCTTGCATCATGACATTCTCTGTCATTATATGTAATGGAGGGTCTGGAATATAAGGAGCTTAGAGCTTGACATGACATGACATTTGTCTGGGTAAGGATTAAGGGACAAATAAATAATGCCAATGCTATTGCAGAATCTATAATAAACTACCTAGGTAGGATTATGGTGCCAGTGAATTATTCTTTGAGGAACTAACAGACATTCCCAAATCAACCACCCCTTGTCCTTATGGAGGACTTCAACTTGCCAGGTGTTAACCAGGAGCACCACACAGCTCACCAAGATCCTGAAGATTCCTAAAACACCTGGATGAAAATTTCATGGTACAGGTAGTAAGGGAGCTGACTCAGAAAGATGCCCTCCTTGATCTGCTGCTTGATCCACTTTGTCAGCAGAGTGGATCTCCTGAGCAAAGTGGAGATGGGTGGCTGTCTTGGGCACAGCGACCACAAAGTGATGGAGTTGAAAATCTCTATTGACTGAAGAAAAAGTGCCAGCAAAACTTCAACCTTGGATATGTGGAGAACAGACTTCAGGCTGCTCAGGGAACAAGTGAGTAAGGTCCCCTGGAAAAATACTTTAATCACAACAAGCAAGAAAGCTGTCAGACACAAATTACAGTCAAAACAGACATTTTATTTTGTTGTGTTCATTTCAAAGAATTATATATGAGCTTCATAAATTTAGTGTGATTTTCTACTGAGAATGAAATGGATTACTTTTTTTGCATCAGTTTCATATCAAGCATAAACATGCCAAGATTAATTTGTTCCACAGAGATTCCATATCCAATAAATTCCTGTGTGACTACTATGTTGAAAATACAGAGAAATTTATTAGGAAAAATCTCTCCAAATCAATTACTGAAAGTATCGCGTGCAGCATTTTTTGTTATACATATTTGCAAGATACTCAAAATGCAAGCTCAATTCCTTACATCATACCTGCTATTCACTGAAAGGTATGAACTTAACCATTTTCAGGATGCAAAATGGATGCAAATGCCTAATAAATGCTTTATAAATGCTTACTTAATACATTAGTTCCCCACTTGCTGCTCATGGGCTCTGTGATACAACAGGTTTTCTAAGTCACCTGATTAGTTGTGTCTGCCTGAATGGCATTACCAATAACTTAAAATAGTTCCCAAATCGAAAGATGTTAGCATACATTTATGGCAGCATAAGTCTTGCCAAACATTTGAAAATTCATGAACATTTTCACAAATACCTTGACTGCTGCTTGAACTCTCATAGTGGAAAACACCACAGAGAACTCCTTCAGAATATTTTTATGCAGTCTTTGTTTCCTCAACTTGATTTTTCATGTGTTTATCAATTCTGTATTACATAAACTTAAGAATGTATGAGCATAGGAGCTTTTCAGCAGCTCTGGAAATCAAGTGCTGGTGCAGTGACCTCTAAAACTAATAGCTGAAGTTACACGTCTTCTGTGATCCCTATGAAATGCTAATAAACCCACAAGTAGCAGAGATGACTATGATAAAGAGTAGCATGTCCTAGAGTGATGTTATGGTGCTTGTATCCCCAGTCGTGTGTTCTGTTTATGCCTGGTATTATGCTCTGTGCATTCAGGACTGACTCTGAAAGTGAAGGTTTGTTTTGTCTGGTTATCAGCCGGCTCACCTCCCCCATGGTCTGTGTCTAGGGGAGGCTAGGCTTGCTTGCTTGCTTTTGCTTTGCTCTTGCTTCTACTTTTTTTGCTTTTGCCCTTGCTTTTGTTTTGCTTATTAGTTAGTTTAGCTAGGCAGTCCAATTTCTTTCCCTGGACTGTTTTTTTTTCCTTTCTTTCCCTTTTCCTGAATACCATTTGAACCTGTTCTAGACAAGGACCTGAGAAACACCAAGAAACACCGGGAGTCTGCATTTTGTGATCTGCAGCAGTCATCCCCAGCGCCGGAGACTGATAACTGGCCGACCACTCACAGGAGAGACTTTCTGAGTTTGTCATCCTCTCAGAGCGTTGAAACAGTTTTTGTCTTCTGGTGTTGTTCATTTTTTCTTGTGCTGGGGAGTGTTTTGCTTGTTAAATAAACAGGTTTTTTTCCACTTCTCTCTGAGGAAATTCTTCCCGAACCCGGTAGCGGGGGTAGGAGTTGTGGAGGGTTTGTTTTCTGGGGGCTCCTTCCAGAGGTTTTCCCCCAAATTTGCCCTAAACCAGGACATAGCATTATAAATAACAGATTTGCAAAATATTACATTGATTTTATCATTCCAATTTAATTTACTCTCTAAGAAAATTTGTGGAGACCTTCTAATATGTTCACCAATGATAGCTCGAAGAGTTCTATAATCATTTAGCATGCCATGGACTACCAAGCAATTAAGCCATATGTACAGTATAGAAAAGTGGTGTAAGCTTCCAAAGAAATAGGAGAGTTCTTGGCATATGTTTAAAAATTCAATTGTTCTTTAAGATTATTATTCGAAGCATTTTCTCTCCTCAGGGTACAAGTACAATATATAAATCAGCAGCAAGATCAAGTTTAAAAGACAGCACCTCAGAAGCAGAATATTGTTGACTTAATGTATTTTATGGAGAAATGTCTTAGATAATTATTAGGTGATCTTAGGGCCATATATATGTGATGAATGTGAATTTCTTTATTTCATTCCCCTGGGGAGACATAAATTCTGAAAAACAATGGTGTGCAGCAGAAAATTCCTGCAAATTAAGAATACTGGGAGGTGAAGTTTTTAATGAAAAACCACCTCTAACTCAAATTAGGGACTGTCAGTGTCAAGTTCAAGACAGAAAAGTCAGTCCAGACAGAGAAGTCAGTCCAGGTAGATTTTGAGTGAGGCAAAGTGAGTTAGTGGAGCTAGACCATAACTAGATGCATGCCTTGATGGCTTTTCTTAGTTGTGCTGGGTTTTCCTTTATTTGCATCCAAAAAGTTTTCCTTAACGTATTGTAACAGCAAAGAACACAAAGAATAATCACTCATGGATGAATTCATTAAATTTCTTACAACGCACTATGAAGTCTTTTATAATCAGCTTTGAGAACTAGCTCTGTTTCAGTTAGAAAAGACTCTGCTATAACTTTTAAATGGATTAAGGGACTGCATACAGAGAAATTCTAGTGACAAATGGCTATAATCTGCAACATGTTAATTTAATTTTGTAATATTTTCACTGATGCATTGTCTAATAATATCGAGTTTCTCTAGGAATTCAAGTAAGAGAAGACAACATCCCCAAATGCTAGTTTAAATTACACTTTATATCTTCTCATCTACTGTCACAAATGCAAATAGCAAAAATCAGAAAAAGGAGTAAGTTAAAGGCAGCATCAATGGAAATTTAGAAAGTAAGAAGCTATTTAGTAGTGAGCCAAGAGAGGTTTTTTTCCAGTAACCTGAATCTTATTGACCTCTTGGATCTAGGTAATATGTTCTGAAGTAACATTGAATTTTATTATTTTGGAAACACAGTAGATAACTTTTGCCAAAAACAACTGGAAAAGTCTTTACTTGCTTTTGGAAACAATCTTGGTTGTCTTTTTATTCATTACAAAAATGGGTCTCCGATTCTTGACTAGACCTCTGGGCTCTACTACAGTGCAAATAATAAAATAATAGTCTATATGGTACAGAACTTTCTTCATCTAAAAGGATGTATACACTTTGTATCAGTGTACAGTGTATCCAGGCCCCTTCTCTCTTCTCTAACCCAAGAAGCTATTCAAGCTAAGCAAAAGTTTTTAAATGCTAAGAAAAAATTCAATACCTTTTATATATATAAAATATATATCACATCAGGGAATTCCTTCATCTTCTCATCTCATTTGCATTGGACATACTGGGAAAGGCAGACATCCAAGTTCATGCAATTTTGCTTAAGTGAACAATGTGAGATATTTGCACAAAGGGGTTGAAGAAAAAAAAAATTCCACTACTTGTTGGGATTAACTATCCTAATTTCAAATGTCAGTCAAGTCAGTCTTTTTCTAATGTTATAAGGTTCCCAGATAAATTTATCCAAAGCTGAGATCATTAAAAGGATTTTTCTGCTGTCTTTTTGATACATGACTAAAAGGGAAAAGAGAAAGAGAAAAAGAGAGAAACAGAGATACAGAAAGAGGAAGAAAAAAATTAATAAGAAAGAAAGAAAGAAAGAAAGAAAGAAAGAAAGAAAGAAAGAAAGAAAGAAAGAAAGAAAGAGAATGATGTGCTTCATATGAAGCATTTTAAACCTTAGAAACAAAATAATGAAAAAAACCACCCTCATGTCCCAAATCAGGTAAAGCAATAAAAATATATCTATATATCTATATATATATATCACATATATATATAATAAATATATCATTATAGGATAGTAATGTTTGTAAAGAGGACTTCATGTTGGACTTGATGACCTTGGAGGTCTTTTCCAATCGTAAGGACTCTATGATTCTATGTTATCCCATTTAAGAACCGGGATGGAGATTCCTGAAGTTACACATTCTTTTGAGTAATTTTATGAAAACTCAGTAAGTGTTTGCCAAACCAGTGACTTATAAAGATAGCTGGTTAATCAACTAAAAACAAATATTTATCCCCTTTTCTCAGATATCATACTGTTATGGAAAGAATAGGTTTCCACAATCATTTAATTCCTTCATTGGAGGACTGTAATTTTTCATTAATTAAGAAGGAAATGTGCTGGAAAATGAGGGGGAAAATAATGAATTACCTGATGCAGAAGACTTAATTTTAACATAATTCAATCAAAACCAAAAATTTTTGAAGCATCCAGATCACACACAATTGACATCTCCTCTGCATGTTCTGATGTAAGAATATAAATGTGACACCTGTCTCACTATGATCTCTTTTGTCAATTCTTCATTTTACATATACATATATCTATGTCTATCTCATGATCCTGATTTGAGAAATCCCACAGCATGTAAGATTTAATTTTTGCAGACATCCTTTCAGAGTTATTGCAGACCTGAGCCTGCATAATTACTAAAAAACATTCTGAAATTTCAATAATCTGAACAAAATATATATTGGCAGATTTTCTTTGCAATTTTAGATTTCATGCCTTTGAATAAGCTTATATTTCAGCTACAGAAAACGTAATGAAAACTTTATTTTCCATTCTTTGCTATAAACATTTCTTTTTGGTGTCAGTGATCAGAACAATAGCAATCTCCAGGCCTTTTCAATGACTGCATGAATTTTTCTTTCTACTATTCATTTTGCTGCCTGATTTGTTAGCTAACAAGTAGCATTCCTAGAAAAGCCTTTTAAAATACTCTTTTTTCAGAGGTCTAAATAAGAGTACATGATTATTCTCATTACAGAAACATGTGTGACAAGACTAGTTAAAATATGCTCAAAAATTCTCAGATATTTTGTACACGTTTATAAAGTCACCTTAATTTACACTCAAAAAAAAAAAAAGCTCCAGAAAGTTAATTTAAGTATTAAAAAGGATAATAACTATATAATTATTCCTGGGAAAAAAATTAGAATTTAAATAAACAGGAAAAAAGAAGAAAAAAGGAAACAACAATAAAAACCCAGTCAACCTACCAGCCAAAACAATCCATCAATATTTGTCTCTCTGGCTGTGACAAGAATTAGATTTTGATCTTACTGTCTCACCTACCTTCAATGAGTAGGTCGCTTAAGGATTCTTGAATTTTCCTTAAACTTATTAAGTTTCACAGTGTTAGGATATGTGTGTATTCATTAGATAGGGGCAGTTCTGTCCTCAGTCTTGTTAATCTCAAGACCACCACAAAGTTGCTCTTAGATGATTAAATCATATTCTTTCTCTATTCACAAGAACCCTTTCCCATTTCATTGGGCTGCATTGGACTAATATTTTTTAGGAACTAAGATTCTTATCAAATCTGTGTCAGATACCTTTATAATACATTATAGCCTTAATTACACTGAAGAAAACATTCACTGGAAAATAAAATGGTGGAAGGAACTTAAAATCTATTCTATCATATCAGAGTTGTTCTTCCTTTCCCTGTTTGCTACCTTGTGAGAGAGAAGCATTTGTATGCATTAAGCTTTCCAGCTGACCAGGAAGAAACCTGTCTCCTGAGTATATTCTGATTTTTCTTTTTTAGTGCCTAGTATGTATGCTAAGTGGTTTTAAAAATTGCAGTGTTACATGACCTTAATAATTTTTTTAAAATTAAGATGTCATATGTTAGCATTAGAAAGATTATTTGAGATTTAATGCTCTACTGGCAGTGTGGCTGGAGCCTCAAAAAAATGGTCAAACCCTAGTAGCAGGAGGTTTTTCAAAATATTTCTTATTCATGGAAGCTGAAAAATAAAAAATTCTGAACAACATCTTGATTTTGTTTCAGACGTTCTTAAAATCATGTTCTTGAATTTTTTTCTATAAAATGGTTTTGCTTTGTAGAAAAAAAATCTTGTTTATAGTGAGACAAATCTGACATTAGCATACCTTAATCAATTTAATAAAAATGCTTCAAAGACTGAAGAAGCATTTGCACTAAAGATGATCTGCATTTCTCAATAATATATTATTTATTTGGCTAGCTAGGTTTGGAAAGCTCCAAACACTGTCCCCCCGATCACCACCCAGTGAAACAACACTTGGCACATCTTTGGTATAAATGTCTTCAGGGAAAAAAAGTGAGGAGCCTGGTGAAAGAAATCTCTATGCTTCAAAGGAATCTCTCCTGTATAGGAATAGGCAAAACTTCTGTGGGTTAAGATTTGAAAGTAGAGGAATAAGTTCTAGATCTCTCTGACACCCTTCCCTAACAGGTATCATTTTTCCTGTCACACAACCTCTCCATCTTGAAATTCTTATCTGTAAATTTGTTGGAGTTTTTAAAATTTTTAAAATTCTTAAATTATATCACAAAATTGTTCAGAATTCTGGTAGAAAGTGCATGAATGTTGAATAGAAAATTATCTATACTTCAACTGTTATTATAATTCTTTTACTTTAGTATTTCTATTTTCCCAGTGCACTTTTCCCAATTGCATATTTCAGAGTCCTTTAGATTTTGGTTTATCAGGAAGGAACACTTTTCTCTTTTTACTGGAAGAAGTCTGCGTGCCTTTCTGCAGAGTTGAATTTGCTCCTATACAGTTGAGAAACTGATGTCAAATTCTCTGTCTAGCCAAAAGTTTTTTGAAGCCTCCTTGTGTTTGTGATTTGTAATACCTTAGCACAATTGTGTGGCACAGCTTTTGTAGGAAATACTGTTGCCACCATGCACCAGCTCTGTAGGAAATACCCCTGCCAGGTGCTATTAGAAGGATAAGGAGATTTATTTAAAATAAATTCTGAAACAAACCAGCTTTCCCTTAGTTACCCTCAGTCTCTCCCAATCTCATACTAAGAGCCACCAGGATGTGCAGAGTTTGTGGAGCCTGTCCAGCAGTCAGGTACCTTGAGATTAATCCAGGTGTGAATTCCAGATTTCATTGTCATGACATGGTGGGAAAGGGGCATAAACTGTCAAATCCTCCTCACATCTCCAAGGTTTTTCCTAGGATGGGGACTACATGCAAGTTACAGACATGCCTTCTCCTGCTGGGATCCTGATGATGGATAGTGAATGGCTGATCTGGTAGCCATTAACAGAGGCCATTCAGACAGCCCTGTTCCTGTTAATAGGCCCTGAGCCCTATCCTATTCCTTCTGATGCATCTGCATGCAGACATCCCCATTCACTCTTCATTAACTGATTTTTCAGAAAATGCGTTACAGTCTTCCTTATTGTACTGCAACAGTCTTTTTGGCAAGTATGATTCCACGGTTATGTTTTAAATTATTTTAGGAAAAGTATCAGAGAATATACATAAATCATATACCAGAATATAGAGACGCTACAGATGTGGAACAGAGTATCTAAATGAGGAGCAGCAAACCTGTGAGACCTATTTTCTCCTAGAGACAAACCTGTTCTTTCTTAACCGAATCACTCATACGCAGCTGTGTGCAGATGAGTTTTAATTATTTTTGCAAGGTGATTTTTTTTCATCTGTATCTGAACAATTTCAGTATGTGTGTGGCTGGTTTTTGTGAAAGTTTTGCTGCTCCTTAAGAAATTGAATACAATTTATCAGACCTCAGCATCATGGAAGTGAATGCACTGAAAAAGTAGAAAAGTTATGGAATAATAGTAACTACTACCTGTGGTTAGCAAGGTTTTTATTCTGCAACATTTGTTTGTGCCCAAAACCCCAAATTTCTCTGGAGTAAACTAACTCAAACATCTGAAGGAATAATTTCTGTTAGAAATAAATGCCTCTGGGGAAATGTTCTTTAGAGGATTTAGCTCTTACTTTCAAATCTGTAGTTCCTCAGATGAGATTTGTGTAATTGTAGGAAATATTCAAAAAGCTTCCAGGCTTCAGTAGCAGCTGGGTCAACATCTACTTGATTTTATCTGTCCTACTGATGAAATAGTCTCCCACCGAATAAAATATTTCCTTAACTCATGTTTCCCTACAGTCTGAGTAATGATTTTTTTTCCTGTGATATTTTACTCTGAAGAAAAAGATTAGCAGTAAATTTCAATTTCTCTCACACTTCCTCTCTCGTTTTTTTGTGGTTGTTTGTTTGTTTGGGGGGAAGGGTATGGTGGGTTGATTTTGGCCAGGGGCCCACAATGCTTCTTAGCTGGGAAGGAGGGGAAAAAATAAGATGGTAAAAACCCTAATGGGTCAAGATAAAGGCAGTTTAATAATAGAAAAGCAAAGGTTACACACAAAACAAAAAGTTTTATTCTTTACTTCCCATGTACAGGCAATGTCCATCCTCTTCCCAGGAAGTATTGCTTCAGTATATGAAGTGCCTGGTCTGGAATATTAGTGTCATAAATAATGACTGCTCTCTCCTCCTTCTTTCTCCAAGCTTTTATTGCTGAGCAGACGCCATATGAAATATCCCTTTGTTCAGTCTCTTTCTGTGTCTGTCCCCTCCCAGCTTCTTGCCCAGTTCTAGCCTGCTGGCCTTTGGAAAGAGGGAATGTTGGAGAGACAGCCTTGGTGGTGTGTCAGCACTGCTCAGCAGCAGCCAAACACTGGTGTGTTATCAACACCTTTGTAGAATCCAAACACAGCACAGCACTGTGAGGGAAAGCCACAGTGCTGGGGGGAAAGTTAACTCCACTTTAGGTAGACCCCATATGGGGTAGGGGTGTCTGTGTGTAGTTATTATGTTGTGATAATCTCTCCACCTTCTTCCATTCCATAATCAAAATTCAAGTTCTCAAAATGGTCACCTGAACCAAAGCAAATATTTTGGGTTTTTTTAATTAATCCCTTTCCCTAAGTACAGTTACAAAGGGAAGTTCAGGTGATTTCTTTACTGCAGCCTTTTTGGTTACTGGATTGAATACCCTTTTACTATCTAAGACACTTGAGCTCAATGCCTTTTCTGCCAGAGGGTACTCAAACTCCCAACCTCTGGGAGAGTCATGTGGCCACTAGACTGTAGATAAAAGGACACCACTTCCCTTTTTGTTGAGTTTCTTTCACTATGTGTCAAAAATCTGTACTGCACTAGACCAGAGAGAAGGGACAAAAAGCAGCAGGCATTCATATATATGAGTGTTTGGGGATTGGCCTTTCAGCTATTGGAGAGTTTTCCAGGCATAATACAGGGACTGTGTGTTTTCCACTAAATAGTGGTTGGAAAAAGTCACATAAACATTTCCCTGAACAGGAACCAGGTCTTAGAGTGAAGTAAGTGAATGTTCCAGGGAAAGATCTACCAGATCTCTAGTTATTCTAAGAAAGGAATAACTCCAGCACAGGATTCTTTGCTCTGCTTTCTGCCCTACAGACTCTCTATCAGAGAGCTGTGGGAAACCTCCTGGGAAACAGAAGTTTGCATTTCTGTAGTGTGGGGTAAACTTTGCTAGGTACTGTACCACTAGATAAAACAAAGCATCAGTGGGACTAGTAGCTTCTCCTTCAGACGTCTTGTGAAAAAACAATAATTCTTTTGAAAGTGACAGCATTCTGGGCTAGCTGGCTGGCTTTCAGAATAGAAGGGAAAAAGCTGAAGTACCTGAAGTTGGTCTCAAATTAGGTGGCAACTGAGTGAGAAGTTTGGATCTTACCATTTGTACATAAGTGTAAGATGAGTGAAGTGGGAATTCCCAGCTCCTCCTGCACATGTATTCTGGCTGTTTTAAATGTTAACTCTGATTCACATGACTACACCTGTTACAGTTTACAAGGCACTCAAGGCACTTTTTTCCCCATAGGGCTGGTAGTTAATGGGTTTTCAGGATCAGGAATTGGTAATGAGCAAAGAGCACACTTTGCAGAAATATGTCAGAAGTGGAGCCTTCTCAGTGTTAGCCTTTAAGTTGAAATTGTCAATAAATTTCAGCTGAAAGTTCAGACTTCTTTCTGGCTGTGGGGATGGTAGTTTATATAATACAGAGCTGTCACCAAGATCACTAATCCTACTTCCAAAATACACTGCAGAATTGTCAGCTAGTAAACAAGCTGAGCTATCTGAAAGATAAACATTCATTGTAAGGCTATGTCAGTGAAGGTATTGAGTAAATTTCCCAAATGAAATATGGTCATCATATTAAACAGGCTTTGGACTGAGTAGTTGCCTGCACCTTTGCTCTGTTTGGCTTATTTATCTGTGTCATCTGTCAAGCAATGCTAAAGTGAATTTAGGTAAACAAATCTCACATATTTTATTTGTTTACTGATCGATACTTGGATGGATTCTGAACTTGGTGCATTGAAAGAAAAATGACAACAATAAGCTGTAGTTTTGCTCTTTTTAAAAGGGCAGTTAAAATACCCTCTAATACAGAGCAAGCTTGGGAATAATAGGACATGCTTCTTTATTACACACTGACTTCTAGCAAAAAAAAGTGAGATAAATGAGGGGGAAATTATAATGCTGAAACACATGAAAACCCATAGCAATCTTTACAGAAGGAATTTATATTAGTTATTTTCAATGCCTTTAAAATGCCTTTCTGTCTGAAATTGAGGTTGAAAATAAAAGTGTATCTCATATTGATATGTCAATCATAGCTAACAAGCACTGTTGGGAGGTAATCTCTTTCAATCAGTTTCTTGCAGGCTGGGAGACAGCAGTTATTACTCTGCAAATGAACCCACCAACTGCTTTTTGCAGGATGTATCAGCAGGAGACACGAGTTAGAAAGCTGGTTAAGTGGGGTCACTAAGGAAGTGAAGCATCTCTAAAGGTTAAGATGAACTAAAAGTATCTTCTATGGGATTTTTTCCTTGAAAAATAAAAGGAGAGAACCCTTTTTCCTCAAAAATAGTCTTGTGTATCTTGAGTTCTCTGAGATAAATGAAAAATATGTGTCTTATTACAAATAAAAATATTGTGTTTGTGACAAGCCCTCCCACTCTTCCTTCAATCCTCTCTCCCTCCCTTTGTTGTTTCCTTCCTTCCATGATGGAATAGTGGTAATTTCTCAACAGTACACGGGTGCCTTTCAAAGGAAATATCCTACCTCATCTACAGCTGCCTCATTAAGACATATATTGTATTATACTGTAGACACTAAAATCTAACTCACGGAAAGGAATAGTGCCCGCTTTGAATCATTACCTTTTTCCTTTGAAAAGAAGCTCTCTTTCCCTACTGTGAGTTATGTAGAGCAACCTAGAAGCTCCTTCTGTTAGATCAGTATAAGAAAGAGAATGCATCTTTATCAGCCTCTTATCCTGGGAAAACATGAAACAGATATAAATATCACAGCATTTTATGCTTTGGCTGGCATAAATTCGTGTGTTTTTCAAATCATTGAAATCAATATGATTGACTATAATGCCAGCATAATTATACTGGCAAAATATTTCAGAGTTTTGTGGTAAAAGATATCTAGTTCTTTGTTTCTTGGATATCACACTCTAGGAAGAGGGGGAGAAGAAAAGACAATGATTTTCCCTGTACTTTACACAAGTGGTGTAAAGACAAAAGCACACTTCTGCTCTTAAATTCAGGCGAGGACATGCATTGCATCTTAACTATTTTCACAGGATTATGAAGGTATGTCTAGAGATATACAGGTACAGTGATGGTAATATGGCAAATTAAAGACGTGGACAAGTTTATCTGCTTGCTACATATGAGGAAAGGTTGCATTTCTCAAAAGATATATTTTGGTCACTGGCATTAGCACGAGGATGGTGACTCCTTCAGGCTGGTTATCAAAGGCCATAGTGTGTATTAGTTTCCTTTCTATCCACCAGGAAAATTTTTTCTCAGAAAAAATATGATTTTGCACTTCCATCCATAAGACTGGGGCTGGGCCATTGTTGCATACAAACAATGTGATGTTGCATATCCAAGCCTGAAAATTATGAGTGTTTCAGTCATTATAGTTGTAGTTAATGCTACTGGCTTTTTATTGTATTTCTGTGAGAACAGATCTGTTATCTCTGTGCAGTAACTGTTAATTTTCCTGTTGAAATATGTAAATGAAGTGAGGTGCAAACAGACATGCTCCAGAGTTACTTTGGGTAATTGGAATTTTCTTTTCCTGTAAGACATTCATGTTTCTGTTCAAAACTTGCAAAACTATGGAATTTTCCATGAGTTAATTTCAATGCAAAAATCACCTTTGCTGCAAGGGTTTTGGATTTCTATGAGAAATTTCTGATCTTTCTCATGGGAACATCCTCCCTGTACTTCCAAGTGATAAGACTGAAAGGCTCAGAAAGTGAAATAAAAAGCAGTAGAATTGTAGAAGTACTTAATTTTCTAGAAATTCGGATAATTAGGAGGAACATATTCAAGCACTCTTACGTGCCTGAACTAACTCACCTGTAGTTTTGTGTAGAACTCATTTCAAATCAAAATACTAAAACTGTGACCTGAGTGGGCTGGGAAATGGTTTTCCTTCTTCACAAAACTCGCTGACATTGAAAAGAATGATCTTTACATAAAAACAACATTAGTCAGTCACTAACCCTGTACCTGATACAGAAATTTGTTTTAATTAGAAGATGATTAATTATTCAGAAATAAGTTTCAGTCTTATAGGATGAGCCTAGTTGTCTACAATAAATTTACAGTGGATCATGAAATGCCTACTGTGAATGCTTTAACCACCTAGTAATAAAATCCCTTTCACTGATATAATCAATAACAAAGAAGGAATTTTCAATGGGAAACATAAAATAAGAGTGTAAGCAAGCAGATGCATGATTTGACCATTCATGTTTATGATAGGCCAGTCAGAATTAAGTACTATATATCCCTTTGGTTAAAGGACAAAAGTGAATTTGCCATTTAGAAAACAAATTACACTGGTTATATTAATAATAAATTTTTTCTCTAACATGAACATTGGCTGAAAAAGACCTTTCAACAAAAACCAGGACAGCAACAAAAAAACCCCTGACTTTGAGTAAACAATATTTTCTAATTAAAATTATCAGCCACTTCAAAATTGAACAATTTTTAAGATAGGGGTTTTTTGGGCCAGCCTTGTTTTCAGTATAAGAAAGAAAAAAATCTGTCCATAAATTATCTCCCATTGCTTTCAACTTAGTAATGACTGTCACTAAAATAAAGTGAATTTACAAAATCTTAGTCCATTCTGTGTGCTAACTTCCTTTAAATAATACCTGCTTCTACTATAAAAAGTTGCTAAATTAGTATATAAATCTTTTCAACAGTGTAATTTAGTTGAAAAGTATTTATCAAATGATCTCCCCTTCTTTTCATTACAGTCCTAATAAAACATTTTTGTTTTAATCAGGAGAAAGATAACCTGTTATCCAGACTTTTACTCTTTGCAAAATATGAAAACATATCTTTAGCAGAGAATTTTAGTGAATCCTAACAATTAAATTCTTATTAGATCAAGACCAAATAAAATTCTGAGGCAATTTGAAAAGTTTTGACAGGATTTTTGTGTTAACTGGGCATCTGTCCCTTCCCAGAAAAGGACTGCTTGTCATTGAAATGAAGAAATATTTCTTACACATCTTTCAAATAATAAAGATACTGACTATTCCAGGTCTATATGCTTAGAAAATGATGTGAAACCCTGGTGGGATTTCTCTCACCTAGTTTTACATATCTACATTTTTGTTTAAGGCTAAATTTGATTAAATGTAGACATCTAGAATGAGATTCTTTGCACACTAGATTCATTTGAGTACAATGCCAACATCTCCATAGACTGAAAAATATCTAAGATGATAATTTCAGATATTGTAATACTCTTGTGAGAAACCCACAACACACTAGATAAATCCCAATGCTTTTCTGTGGTATAAATTATCTGCTTCAAGGTCAAATACTCAAGACTGGCTCCATGGTCAGTGAAGTGATTAAGGCATTTTGAGTTGTCTGGTTATCTCTGAAAATTGGCATCTAAAGCTCATCAGATGAATTGTGCCCTGCAAATTTTACGTGGTGGATCCCTTCATTTAATCTAACTCTTCCTATGCCTGATGTAACTATAATAAAGATTCATTTTATATATAGTAAATTAAATTGTGTTTTAATTTAATGATGGAATTTGAATAATTAATTTGTATAAATGACAGATTGAGAGGTATGTAAAGTGGCATTTTGGTGAACACAAAACAACACCGAACTGTCATACTATTGCCCTTCAGTGGCTCCTCCCAGGTAGTACACATAACACAAATGGTGGCTGTCTATGCTATTTATTTTGTTAATATCTTGTAATGATATATTTTTCAGGTAAGTGAAGTTACTTATTCACCTGAAAGAGCTGTCTGACTATCTCACAAGTAGCCTGAATGTCATATATTTCAAATGAATTCTTGCAGAACTAGGCACGTGGTACTTATAAACTAGAAATCAATGGTTTCATTAAGAAAAATAATGTGTATATGCAAGCAGCTGTGGAAAAGTCCTTTAGGGATTACCTGTGCTGCAAGGACTGCCATTATCTTGAAGTCTACCACTAACATAGACAGAGGATTAAAAGACAAAAGTTTGGAGGTTTTTTCATCTTCTCATCATTGTGATGAGTAGCAAGATTAATTAATTTAATAAAACTTATTTTATGTTGATATATCTGAGTCCATATCACAAATATTGTTGGCATAGTGACAGCAGATAGAACTTTTTTCAGCAAGATATATGGCTACATAATTTTTCCCATTATGATTTTTTACCTACCTTAAATGTATGCAAACACAACATAAAAAGTGATGTAGTCATTACAGTCTTTTGAGGGCCAAGTTATGTGTCATGAATGACAAGAACCATTTTGTTCTTATCAGAGGTATCTAAAGATAAACGTGAAAGAACAGATATTTCTGTACTTCCTAATAAACCTTATGTTCAGATTGCCAAGTTATTCAGCTTTGGGCAGGACATATGGAAAATTAGAAATAAGTTTTTCCACTGAATATCTCACTATTAAGACATATGTTCATAATCCTAAATAGGCCTAGGTCCTGCTGTGACAAAAATCATACATCCTATGGATCGTACATTCTGAGCAGCTATCCAAGATATATGGTCCAAAAATAAAGCAAAAGAAAGAAAGTACTAGAAAATATAAAGGAAATAAAACAGTATTAATCTTTTTTCCCCTATATGGATTGTGTAATATTGTAATTTTAATATAATTTCAAATGTCCCTCAGGTATTGATTCTCTTGCAGCTATGTAAGAAAAATGAAATAGCAAGAAAAGGCTTTAAAGAAGAATTATTATATCTAGGATAATAACAATACAGTGAGACTAAAACAACAGAATGATCAATTGAGAACAGTAGTAAGTGAAAAAGAATAGGGAAAACTTAACATTTAGCAAATAAGTAAAATACTAAAAATATCTTTAAAGATTTCACAGAATTATAGAATCAGAAATATTTAGTTTGGGAAAGACTTTTAAGAATATCAAATCCAACTCTTTACCCAGCACTGCCAAGTCCACTACTGAACCATGCCCCTAAATGCCACATCTACATGTCTTCTAAAAACCTGCAAGGATAGTACCTCCATCACTTCTCCAGGCACCCTGTTCTACTGCTTGACAACCCTTCCCATGAAGAAATTTTCCCTATTATCAATCTAAACCTCCCCTTGTGGAACCTGGGGCCATTTCCTCTCATTTCTTACTTGGGAGAAGCGGCCAGCACACACCTGGCTAAAGCCTGCTTTCAGGTAGTAGAAGAGAGTGGTAAGGCCTTCCCTCTCTTTCGCAGGCTAAACAACCCCAGTTCCCACAGCAGTACCCCATAAAACTTGTGCTCTAGGTGCTCCATCAGCTTCATTGCCCTTCTCTGGGCACGCTCCAGCAACCCCAATTTCTCCTCCAAAGAAGCCCAGAACTCAAGGTGTGGCCTCACCAGTGCCAAATATGGAGGACAATCCCTGCCCTGGTCCTGCTGGCCACACTATTGCTGATCCAGGCCAGGATGCCTTTGGCCTTCTCCTGTTGACCAACATCCCAGGTCCTTCTCACTTTGGCTGTTTTCCAGCCACTCTGCCCCCAGCCTGCAGTGCTACCTGCAGTTGTTGCAAATGCAGGATCCCCCACCTGGCCTTGATGAACCTCATACCATTGGCCTATCAATCCAGCCTCTCTAGATCCCAAGATACTGTCTTTTTGCAGATCTATAGTCGCACCCAACTTGGTAACATCTGTAAAAAGATTGAGGAGGCCCTTGATCCCCTCATCCAGATCACTGATATAGATATTAAACAAATCTTGTCCCAGTACATAGCCCTAGGAACACCACCAGTGACTGGCCACCAACTGGATGTGTAATCACTCACCACCATTCCCTGGGCCTGGCCATCCTGCCAGCTTTTTGCCCAGGGAAGAGTGTACCTGTCCAAGCCATTAGCAGCCAGTTTCTTCTGGAAAATGCTGTGGAAGACAGGTCAAATTCCTTATTGAACCTTAAAGTAGACAGCATCCACCATCCTTCTAGCATTCACTAAACAGGTCAACTTGTCATAGAATGAGATCAGTTTGGTCTGCAGAACCTGCCTTTCCTAAACCCATGCTGACTGGATCATACAGAGAAAAAAAAATAAAACAATTTTTTTTTAAAATTATCTCTCTCTGAAAGCTTGGCTAGAGTAAAAAGAGAGAAAAAAAATAGAGGATTAAAACAGTAGATGAGTAAGAAAAGCTAGCACTTTTAAATCTGAATGAAAGCTTAATGAAACAGCAAAAATTAAGAGAAGTCAACTGCTTTTTCAATTGGTAACGATAATTTTCAGACTATTAGAATGCCTTTTTTTAACTAAGAGACTAAAATTCAGTTAATTGCTAAGCTTTCTTGCTGTATTATTACCTGGCAGAACAAAAGAAAAGATTTTTAATTGGGGTCAAAATTTTGTGACTGATATTTTAGTTCAAAAAATGAAATTTCCAAGAGAAGTGTTGAAGAGAAAAGGCTACAGAATCAAATTAAGGTTTCTTTCTTCCTATTAGCTGCTTTTCATCTCGTTCCTTTGTACAGATAAGACAGCTGTTACTGCTTTTCTCTCTGCCATAAAGATGCAAGGTATTCTTGTTTTGTATTTTGCAACCTATAGTAACAATGTTAAAAGATTTTTGTGTGTATGTATAGCATGTTGCTGATATTTTACTGTATTACAATGAGAAAATCAAGTAAATCATGACATTAAACAAGAAAAATTATCATCTAGTACTCATTGATCTTTAAGACAGTTAACTCCATAGTTACTCTTACCTGTGGAACCTTAACTTGAATCTCTTAATTCAAGTCATATTTCTTTACATTATAGTGCAACTCGATAAATGCGAGCTCATCCAGAGCTCACATTTTATGTTTCTGGAGCCATAATAACCACTTGAAAATAACAGAAAGAATTTTATACATATATATATATATATATAAAAACTGTTTGGTATCTTATGACCTGAATGGACTTAAAAAAAGTGTAGATCCTTTATTTGGGTGTTCAACCAGTCTACCCATTCGTATTGAAAGCGTGAGAAGATCCACAGAGATTTTCAGAGACAGACAACTGATTCAAATTTTAGTTTTTTTACTTAAGATAGGGCTGAAGTTTCAGTTCATGCTGTGAAACAGAGAGATGGTATAATATCTTCAAAAACAATTGCCTTGATGCTTTCAGTAAGGGCAAAACAATAGCTTTTTCTTCTCTGATCTTGTTCTCAGAAACATTTGAATTAAGTGGCATTTTCAAGGACATTTCAGCCTGAGGCACAGTCATTCTTTTTGGAATTACTAAATTGAGTGGTTCAAGTTCAACAAAGCAAATTAAAACAGTGTTTAGATGATGTTAGTCATGACCCTTCCCCCACATGAAAAATGAAAGTCATAAAATTTCAATATTTTAATTTTATAAGTGTTTATCACTTCTTCCAGAACATAGAGTTATCTTGAAACAGAGTGAAGCTTACTTAATAGCATTGAATTTGATTAACACGAGATAGACTTACAGAAATTGCAAATTAAGCTATATATTGACTACACTACTCAGTAATTATCTTGGTGAGTCCTGTGAGTCTCAATGAACAAGATGAGAGCTTGCTCTGTTCTTCTTTATTGTCCAAATTCTGAAAATATTCAACACAAAATTCAGACAACTAAAAAGCAAAGATGGAAAGTGTCACAAATAATTTTAAATGCTAAGAAATTAACACCAGTATAAGACACCCAATCACAGTTAAACATAGAACAAACACAGAATATAATTATGTGAAGAGATGGAAATGGTTAACCATTCAGAACCTTGATTTCACCTAGCATATTTCCTGGATCTAGTTGAACTTATATACCGACGAAAATCACTATGGAGGATGCACCACATCTATGATATTTTTCTCATTCTTCTCTGCTTTACAAACTGCTGCTCGATTTATTCATCCTAGAGAAGGCTCTGGGGATATCTTAGTGCACCTTCCAGTAGCCAAAGGGGGCCTACAAGGGAGCTGAAGAGGGACTCTTTATAAGAACATGCAGTGATAGGACGAGGGGGGAATAGCTACAAACTGACTGAGATTAATTTTAAAGTAAGTTATATGAGAAGAAATTCTTTCCTGTGAAGGTCATGAGACACCAGAATGGGTTTCTCCCCATCTTGGGAGATGTTCAAGACCAGGCTAGATGGGACTCTGGGCAGCCTAGTCTAGTGGAAGGTGTTCCTGCCCATAGTGGAGGGAGGGAACAAGATGGGACATGGCTTTATGGTGGACTTGGCAGTGTTAGTTTGATGGTTGGACACAGTGATATTAGAAGACTTTTTCAAGGACCCTTCCAACAGTAATCATTCTATTCTGAAAAAAATTTCGCAAACACACAGTACTCTTGCATAGGAAAAGCTTGCCAGAAATTTACCAGTATGTCTTCGCACTATGCCAATCTAATGTGATTTCTTCTCTGGCACAGGAATAGCCATAGTTCTGCCCCACCCCCCACACAGTGCTCTGTTACACTTTAAACAGAGGTAAAAATTTTGGCTGTAATAATAGGCAAAAATTAAATAAATAGTTATTTGTTTTAAGAACCACCTGATAAAACAGCTCATGAAATGTCTTCTAAAGGAAAGCAATGTTATGTCTAGGGAAGGCATGTGTATGTTGTGCTTATGTAACGGGAAGAAGGAAGTAGTTTTATGAGGGGAATGAAGACTTGTTTTAAAAAGACACGTTTCATAAAAATTACTCTTATTTATTCAAAATTATAACAACAAAAGCCTACTTTTCAGGCAACAACTTGATTAGGATTGATTTCTCATTTCCCAGGAGAGCCATATTTCACATGTACCTTCCTCCGTATGCTGGCTTTTAATTGTAAACATTTCTGCTAAAGTGTCATATCTGGAGATATCTGGGGCAGTCTTCAGCAGTTCAGCAAACACAGCAATTGTGTGGTTGGAGGTACAGTCCTGTCAGGAATCATAATCTATGGAGCAAAGTCGTGGAAGCATACTTCTTATACAGTAAAACAGTAGCACTTCAGGGAAACTGCCCATGGGGGATATTTAGCTAGAAATCTACAGGTTAATTTTTTTCCCAGAAGTCAAATGCTATTACTCAAAATTTCCTGGACTTAGAGTCACACTCTGGTTTCAATAAATATCTTTCACCCAAACCAGTTGCTTACAGCCACCAGTTTGGACTGTTGCTAGGATATCAGTGAAATCTCAAACAAATTTCTTGCTTTTTCTCTCTAGGCCATACTCTTTCTCAGGGCCTTCAGTGCAGCAGTGCTGCAGCAGACCTCTCATTAGGGGTAGAAATGAGCCAAGACAGACTCTCATTCAATGACATAAAAAGGCTCCCAGTTCATTCTTCCTTATAGCTTTGCCATCCTGACTCTGCTACAGCAAGCTCCTACTGTAGGGTCCCACTGCAGACTCTGACTGTGGCTATTTGCTGCTGGACTGTGACTGCAAGTATTGGTTTGCAGACTCTGAACACAGCTTTCACCAGCTCAGCTGTGATTGCAGGCTGCAGCCGCAGGCTCTGACTCCATCAGACCCAGACTGACCTCACAGCAGATCTTTTACTGCAGAAACTCTCTTCCTTGTTTTGTTCTTAATGTCTCTCTGGAGTGCTCCTTCTTCCTCAGGGCTCCTCTACATCCCCCAGACCCTCTTCCTCCAAGCTCCTCCTTGACCAACCAACTCGCCCCTCTTCTCACACTTACTTTTATCAGTCACAGCTGTGACCCATGAAGGGCAAGGCTGTTTCTCCTTTTTGATAATCAGTACAACTGTGATTTATCAGGGGCAAGGTCACCTGTAATCCCTTCTTCTACACCTACACAGAATGATCTTGCTGTCCTGAAATATTTTTCTCTGTATTCAGCCTCTGCAACCCCAAACTGCCCTCAGGGATTTAGTTGCCCCTGTTCAAAATTTGCTCTGATGTGGTGCAGCCATGTAATCTTAAACCAGGCCCCTGGAAAACAAAGAAGCAGTAAGAAGAGATTAAATGAGCATCTCTGTTGCTGGTGGTGGGGGCCTCCATGAGACCCCCAAAAGTGCCCAAGCAGTTCTCAGCAACAAAGCACGTTTGCAAGCCTTGCCCAGATAGAATTTGGCTTGCAAAGTGCCTTCTGAGCCAGCAGAGAAAAGAGATCGAGAAGTGCAGACAGGAAAGTTCCATAGAGTTTATTTCTTCTATGAAGGGAGTCCAATCTAGCAAATCCAAATGGGTGGGGTTTCTAAAGGGTTTTTATAGGTTTTAAGGGTTTTATATTTTGCACCAATTACCGAGGGAATTCTAAAATTAACCAATCTACAAAGGACTTTAGGTGAGAAATTAACCAGTAATAAAAGAGGAAAATGAACCACTAATATTACAGAAAGATGACACAGGGGTCTAACAATGGGGGCAAAATACTTCTTGGTATTAGTCACTCTAAGCAAGCAATTTCTTATCTTTAAGGTATCGTCTTCCATGGGGCCCCATCCAGTGACTTAGAGAGGGTTTCTGCTTCAGAAATAGTTTCTGCTCCCTCCACACATCTCTTGCCTGTCTGTTGATTTACACCATCAGTCCACGCCCCAATTATGTTGCAGTTTTCCCTGTGTCTGTGTCTTTCCCACCCCTGGCCACAGCCTGCCCTTGCTGAATCCTCTCCCCAGCCTGACCTGGCACCTGCATTCCCACTGCACACCTGCCTGCCTGGCTGGACTGTTAACCCTGCTCTTCATCACCCAACCAGACCTGTTCAGCTACAGTAAGATTGTGTCCCTTGCTGAAGAGGCCTTGCTGGCAGCCTTAGCTTTCCTTCCTTTCTGGAAGCTCTTCTCTACTTCATGGGTGTGAAATACATTATTTTTAATAATAGTTCATAAGTGTATTATATGAAAATCAGTATCCTATTCCACTTGCTATTTTCTGTTTCACTGATGAAATAAGTGCCTATTTTTTTTATTTAGTATAATAAACTCTCCCAGTCTTTTAAATTTAATTAATTTAATTTTAGAATAAAGCAAAAAATACACATTTTTGTTGTTTTGTAGTATAGAGAAATCAGATATGAATGGTGCCATAAATTTTTACTGGGTGTAGGCACATTTTTAAATTTTCTTGTCAGAAAACTTTCCTGAACTTTGCAATATTTTTGGAGGTTGTGATGATTTGAGGCTTTTGGATGGAAGTATAGATGCTTTCCACCATCAAATATGTAAGAACATCAACTTTTATTAGCTGAGAAAAACTCTACTTTCATTATATATATGCAATGATGTAAAGAGAGAGGAAAACTGTTACCTCCATAATATCATCATTACTGAAGTGTACTCATTACATATCATTTCACACCTATATGATTCAGCCAGGATTAAACTATCTGTAAGAATTTGACACACGCTATGTCATGAAACTAAAGAGCAGTGAGGGGCTACCATGTCTTGAAATGAAACCTTGTTTGTGCTATTTCACAATCTTGGGTTAAAAATGTGTGATGCAATTGCTTTGATAAATCATATTCCCTAAAATTATAATAGCAAGCAGTGTGTCCTTCTCTTTTGTAAGCGAAGATTTCCCAAGAAATCTTGAAACAAAGGTAAATTAAAAGATAGCCATACAGCATAAAGGTATCTTTAGATTCTTTTATAAAATATCCTGCAGTGTTTTTATAGTAAGGATGTGCAATCTAAGGCAGGACAGGAAGTAATATAAACTGCAATTTCTTGAAAAAACTAATAGGTTTGCCATATTTTTTTATTGATTGGTCACGTATTTATGAATCCACAACTGTAAATTAACATGTGTGTTTTAACAATGAGAAAACAATTTTGCTCTTCTCTAATGGGAAAAGACAGGTTTTGGTTCTATCTGTATACATGGCAAGTTTGCCATCTCTGTTACATTACGAAAACATGGCATTAGATTAAACATGAAAAATTTACATCTTACTTTTACAAAGTGTTTGTGCACAAACAAGTATTTATCCTTCATATTGAACAAACTCCATCAACACTTAGATAGATAGGTATATATATATGAGAACACAGATATGTTTTCAACACAGAGAAAACTTATCTGCAAAAGAATTAGTATTTCCCATGTCTTTAATCTTTTCCCTGTTGTGTCCTGGGCTGTTCCATCTGATCAGGCAGAACCCAACAAAATCAGGAATATTTTATACATTTCTATATTTTTTTCATTTAAAAGGTAAAGGATGTTGCAAAATAGATTTTTTTCTCATATTATATTTGCATCCTTTTTGCTACTAAAACTTTTTGACAGCTGGAATCTGACGTGGTATCAGCAAGAAAAAAAACACATCCAAAATTAGTAAAATTGACAATTCTGTGGATTTTCTATTAGGAATTGTGATACATCTGGTAATTTCTAGAGTTTTCTGCACAGCTTATTGCAAGAGACATATTAGTGTTATCAATGCTGCTATACTGCATGCACATATTCATTTGACACGTTTTTACATTTCATAAAAATATCAATTGATTTTAGGTCTTCTGCAAGTGATGAAAAACAGGTACTAGAGACAATTTAAAAGCAGTGTTGTTCAGTCATTCCCATGAAATCCAATAAGTTCTCTCTCATAACATGGTCATTTTAAAGTGTTCTACCATCGAGATGTGATTATTCTGTTTGCATTAAATGGAAAAAAAAGAATGCAATAAGGTACAATTGCAAGTGCTTAAGGGCCAAAAGACAATCAGGTACCCGAGTCCAAAGCAGAATCCAGCTGATGAACAGCAGCAAAAATATTGTAACTGTGGAATTGAAAATGCCTTTTGTTTAGTAGGAAAAAAATGGATTTTTAAATAATTCTATTTTTATTGTTCACTATGTTCTCAGTGGCCAAATGTGACTAAATATGGATTTTGGTATTTCTTGAAATAACCACTAGTGTCCTCTTGGCAGACTCTAGCTGGATCGTAGCATATTAGCAGGAAAATATCTTGACATGTGATACCAAAGAACAGACAAAGGAAGACTGCTGCTGAAGAAGACACTCCCCAAGTAAAAAAAAAAAAAAAAAAAAAAATTATTTTCAAGGCATAGAGTACTAATAGTAAATATATCCTCTACATAAATGCAGATGACACACTCTACACTGTCTTACACTGCAGTTAGGGGAAGGACTCCTCTTCTCACTAAGGTTACTTATTATGCCAATAAATTCTGTCCATATTTGTATGCCAGTAGATGTTGGCATAAAGGAGAACCAGATGATGATTAGCCTAAATCAAAAGAATTTTAATAATGATGATGATCTGTAAAACAATGAAAATATTTATTGAATGTGGTAACTTTTGTTGCATGATGTTGGAATCAATGGGAGGTAGGTATATAAAAATTCTCCTGGGATATATTTCTTTTGTGCTTTAAACTCTGAAATCTGTTTGAATTCATCTCTGTGCAGATGCACATGCCCTAAAGGGTGATTTTTCTCTTGGAAAATAATGATGTTTGGCACCTATTCCTCACAATCTATAATGATGAACATTTCTCAAAAAAAAAATTCAGTTTTTCAGGGGAGCATATTTTATTCTTTATTTGTTGAAGGTTTTCAGTTTCTCAGACTTAGCAGGGGTGCTGATCTCTTCTAACCAGAAGGACATTTTTCACTCATTTCCCGTAATTACTCAGGATTTTTTATACTCTTACTACTGGCAATCCACATGCTGGGTGTTCATTTTCCCCTGAAAATTGTATTTTTCTGGAAAAATGATAGTGGCTAAAACTCTGACCACATTTGAACTAAAAATTCTTGTCAGTGTGGCAATACTGGGACCCAAATTTTACAAAATGTTTTCCTGGAGCAACTGCATATTTATAAGGGTATTTATACCACATAAATGGCTTCTGCCATTATAGCTTTCTTCATCTAAGCAGCTAGAATAAATAAGATTAGCAAATTTGATCCTCTCACCAATTACACCTAAAAAGACAGGCCTGAATACGCTCAGATCTTATCACAGTGTTTTGAATTCTACAAGCTTAGATTATTGATATCTTCATATATAGTCACAATGCAAAGGAATAGATCTGTCTCAAACAGCAGATTAAATGGATGACAAATTATCCATATTTCAGTAGCAAACAAAATAAAGCTTCATTTGTGTCTACTAGGATAATTATATAACTCTGCAGTTCTTTATAGCAAATGTCTAATTACAAAAAAAAGCTAGATTTTCTTCAATACTCCCTACTGGTTTGTTATTATGTGCATATATCAGCAGCTTGCACTGAAGATGAATTGGGATAATCAGAACAGGCATCCCACTGGATTGACTTATTGGTACACTGCTGCATCTGACTGAGGCCTCAGGAGGATTTATATCTCAAAGGTAACAAGGAGGCAGCCAGAGATTGCATTTAGCTAAAGAACAAATGTCATGTTTGTGCCTGATTTCCCCCAGAGTGTACTTTGTTTCTGAGCTTCTGACTTACTGGAAATAATGATATAAGGCTGAAAGTCATTATAAGGAATCTACTTCATTTAAAATATGTATTTTTGTGATGTTTAGCTTTGAAATAATGGTATTAATTTCTTAGTATAATTATTTCTTGTAAGCTGTATTGCTTATGCTAAAAAAGGACAGCAGAAAATGTACTACAGTTTATGTTATTTGAACTGCTATGCTAATGGCGAGTAGCTGGTATTAGTCACCTTGTGAATTCAGACTTACTTAACAAGTACAGTATAATTACTTTTTAAAACTCATCCCAGCTTTATTGTAAATCTTCAGATAGGCTTTTTGATATAGTATTTTTCTTGTGTTTCATTTTTACAACCACTTATGCAAATGTTAATTTTCATTTTCAGAGTAGAGTTCTGTAAAAAGCCTAGAACAGTTCCTGGTTTCTGCTTATGTTCTTGGCCTGAGAAGAAAATTTACATTCTCCTGCATCTTTCTTCACTCTCACAGTGAAGATGTTCCTTTTCCGTGGTATGTCACAGCAATACCACAGAAAAAAGAATTAATTGGAGAGTGTAACCATTTCAAAGCAATTTTCCAACTACTTTTCAAAGCTTCATGGATAGCAAGGAACTTGAGAACTTTCTTCTAAGATTGCTCCTACACCAGAAGTACAAGGTGATCTAAGATTGTTCTGCCTGGACTAACCAAGGAAATGTAGAAATGAGTGTTTATGTACCTCTGTTATGTCTGGAATGAGTCAGGCGTGGCTGCATGAGTTAGCTGGATGAGTAGTATATGTCTGCCCTGCAAAGGCAAGTTGTTTTAGCTCAGGTGCATTTTCTTCAAATGAAGCTGCATTGTTTTTAAATCTGAATTTAGACTTTGCCATATAAGCTTGTCAAACATACACTTCTTGCTCAGACTGCTGATCTTCAGTAATTTTTTCTCAGAGTAGATATACTTTCAAAGAAATCATGACTATTTTCTGCTTTTTTCACTCACAAGCTAAGCCTAAACTTCTGTCAAAGACATTTGTTTCCTTAGAAATGCTGACCTTTTCAAAGCACTGGCATTCACTCAGGCACTTACACACTTGTCTCCTTGGAGTAAAGATGTGCTTGGTTTAATTTTGAACAGCACAGACACTTCCTTTCACATTGCACAACCCTAGTTTTAGTTTCCTCCATGTGTCAAATGAGAGAGGTATTGAGATCTTGACAGACACAGAAGAGTAAGAATGATATAAAATTACCTTTGTAACAATATGTCTGTTGCTGTTACAGTGATATGGGCTATTTATTATTATGTAATGATTTTGCAACTTCTCTGTCACAGATGAACATCTAAGGAATTCATAGCTTTCTTTCTTTTGTCAAGACATGAATATGAATAAAAATTTATCCTTATGATCTCTTTGCAAGGGATTATAATAATGGATTTTAATTTTATAGCCTCTCTGAAAAAATAACTTCTAAGTTGGTAAGAAGTGAAAGAGTAAGATTAATAGGGAGTTTAATAATTACTAGAAAAAGTAGCTGTATGTAAAGTTCTGCATATGTGAGAGCAAATTCTTCCCAGAGAGAAATAGAGGATTTGTTTTTATGCACTATTCAGCTGTTTCCAGTGGTTTTTTTTTAAAAGAAGATGGTAATTTTTTCATGCACCTAACTTCCTTTTCTTTTTTTTCCCTTTTTTTTTACACAATAAGGCCTTCAATGGCTTAACAAATTGGCAAGTAAGGTTTAAGTGTAATCCCTGACAGAAGTATTAGAAACTTAGAGAAGCTCAGTAGAATGGTGAAAAGTAAACAGAAATCTACTACTTCAATCAGACAGGAGCTGAAAATGAGAATAAAATATTTTTAAACAAAAGGACATTATTAAAGTTGTTTGGAAAAACCAGATTAAAAAAAAAAACAAAAACAAAAACAAAAACAAATAAACAAAACCTGGAAGAAATCAAACCTCTTGTTTTTCATTAACATTTTAATTCTTGCACAATCTTTTCCAGAAAGCAGAAAGTTTCTGCTCTTTGTATATTAAATTCATTGGTGAGTAATGAAATAATGTCAATCATTAGGTTGGATCAGCCAAGGAAAACATGTAGGCTATTATATACTGAAATACAGGTTTCCTCTTTCAGACTACATAGTGCCTGCTTCCTATTTTGTCATCTTTGATGAAATGGCATAGACCTAAAATGAGGAAGAATCTTTCTTTCTATGAGCCAAATTATATGCTAGAGTAGTGAAGGGCAGCTTTTTTCCAAATTATGTCATTCCTTTTGAGTATCCTAGAATCACATTTTTAATGAAAGACCATCATTGAACGCTTCCTTCCTGAACCCATAGATTAAGCCTCAAAAAATATATTATCCTGCACTTGGAAAGTAGGTCCTTAAATAAATGCGTATTCTGTCCTTCAGCATTCATAAACAGATGCTCCCAGCTGGTGTTTTAGGTTTCTTTGCTCAAAAAACCTGCAACTTTGCAAAGTGTCCATTGCAAACAAAATTTTTCTTTCTGTATCAAAGTAGCATTAGAGAAATTCCAGGTGCTGAAATTATAGTTTTTGGTTTCGTCATGTCTTTTCTTATATGGCAAGTGTTTGTCATTGGTTGGTGACATTGTCTTTGGCAAGTATATCAACAATGTGAAGGACAACAATATCTACTTTAATTTTCTCTCTTCCTATCTAGGTGCCTTACGGGACCTACAGTGGACAACACAAAAATATCTCAAGTTATTGAGAAAATTAGAAATTTATTAGTTCAAAAATTTTAGCAGAGAGTTTATATATAATTTCCTTTAATCACATGATGAAGAAAGATATAAGACATCTAAGTACAAAGAAACTGCAAATTTTTTTGTCTATTCTTACTTTGTGAGGCAGGAAGTCTTTTATGAATTAACATAGTGTGGGCAACAAGTATATAAAGATTACTTCTCAGTGTTCAAGCATATCAACAGGCATTTGTCTTCTTTGGTTTTCAATTCCATTTTTTTCTTTTTTCTTCTTTTTTTATTATTTTTTTTTTAAATTTGGGTGTATTGGTTTTTTTTCTCCTCTATTTAATATTTTGCCTTATTTTAAATCAGTTCCAGGTAGGAAATTTTACAGTATTAATGGCGACGTCAAATAACTTTCTATAGAATATAAAATTTTAGTGATTGTGGTTTGCTCCAGTAGCTGCTACAATAACATTTTTGAAAATGGTAGATAGCTATTAATGATTTAATACATCACCTGTCCTCAGCATCTCTATGTTAATTGGTTTCATGTCAGAATGATTAGCTATTTAAGTGTTCCTTTTCTCCCTGGACGAGTTAGTGTGTGATTTATAAGAAATACATTCAGATTTATTCTATTCTGAAATATTTTTATTCATGGTTTTTAATTTAAAATAAGACTAGGCTGCATATAGTTATCCCTCTCCTGACTGTCTTTACATCAAGTAATTATTGTGCAATCTTTGCTCTACTTCAGATCATCTATTTGACAGACTATTTCTTTTCATGGATGTAGTAAAGACAGCAAGGACAAGTGGAGCGATTTGTCCAAGGTGACTAAGCAACCTAGAGCAGCAGAGTCACAAAGGTCTTCTGAGACACACAACGCTTTATCTTTGATATGTTCAGACTCATTGCTAGAGAAAATTGCTGTTACTTTTGCCTTTTGTTGCTCTGCAGAACCAGCGTATGTCTCAGAGAATGAACCAGGCTTGGTTCCAGCTGGCACCACATCAACCAAATTCCTAACAGTCAGATTGCAGGGTCTTTGTAGGAGATGTGCAAGCCAGAGAAAAACCAGCTTCACTTTCAGAGTCTAGGATGAGTTTGAGAATGGAACAGTTAGAGGAAAATACCGCAGCTTTTTTACATTTAAACTGAGAACTGAGCAGAGGTAATATGGAAATCATTGAGACACAATAAATGAGAAACTCCCAATCCTTTTTTAATTGTTTAGATTTGTATTTTGGGTCCAGTTGACAGGGCGAAGCACTGCTTTAAGGGTTGTAACTGCCCAGGTCTGACTATGTCTACTTATCTCTCCTTACCAGCCTACTAACTCCACACATGAGAAATTAAATCCTCAGGATGTTAAGGGATACTTGCCAAAAATCTCTACAACTCTCTAACTATATTTCTAATAATATTTCAGTAAAATGAAGAAAAAAGCAAAACTACAGTCTACTTTTTATTATATCTGCTGTTTGTTTACTTAGAGATGAACAAAATATTTTTAGGAAAAGTTTATATGACAAATTTAGTTCTTATGTATTATTCATGAAAAGACTATGCATATTTAATCATTTGCTCACTATTTATAGTTGATTGAACTTTTTATAAAAGTAAATACAAAAAAAAAAAGATGTAATGAAGTATGAGATTGTTAAATCTTTACTTGTTTTCAAGGTAGGAAATATAATACATAAAAATACTAAGTAGTGGGAAATAGACCCAGATGTTGGCAATTTAGAAGCTGTTATAAACACTTTTGTTTATTATTCTCTTATCAGTCATGCTACTTATTGCTCAGTGTAATGCAGTCATAGTTCCTCTTTCCTGATATGTTTAGCAGCAATAGAGGGCAGTTTAAACAATCCACTGGACTCCAAAGAAGGAAGGAAGAGTGCAGTTCTCTGTGGTTTTGGTTTACTGCTCTTTTCCCTATGTCTGTATTCCACATTAAAGAGGTCATGTGTCCCCCATCAGGCCTGTGTGCTACGGGAAGAAATGAAGAATCAATTTGCTCTAAATGGGCTTGGGCAAACCCTTTTATTTTGTCAAATTAGCCAGAATACTTGATTTCAAATTTATGCCAACTTTTACGGATTTTTTATGTTCCGTGGAGGAGAACAGACTAGGCTTCATTTGGCATAAAGTTTCTGATAAAAACTTAATTCATCAGATTGCTTGAAGATATCTGAAAACAGTAGAATAGATCAATCTGGACTGACACTCTACATCATTTAGCCACACTGTTTTGATCTGTCACCAGGAGCCATGCAGACAGTTTAACATATTGTCACACCAAGGCCAGATACAACTTTGAATGAGATAGTTGGAGGGCTGGAGACAACGTTGGCAGTCCTGTGCAGCTGCACCAGCATTGTGCTGATAGCACTATCTTGCTTTTGGACTCTTAACTTAGTATTTCAGCTTGACACCTCACTGTGCAATGTGGACATTCAGTGTTCTGAGACCTGAGTGCACAACTTGATTTTGGCTGCATGCTAACAAAAGAGCATGAGATTTTACTTTGGTCTTTTAGACGGTCTTTCCTCATAACTGGGACAGATGGAATTTTATCATTTTCGGTTTGGGTTGTGTCTTCAGACAGACTTTTTAACCGTAAAAAATAAGATTAGGACCCAATCTGCTATACAGTTTTCTATTTTTTTTAGCCAAAAGCATTGGACTATGACAGTGTTAAAGGAAAAAGCATCATCAACCCAGCACATTCTTTTTTTATGCAATAAAAAGGGTATCCTTTCTTCTTTGAAATGATTAGTGGGATGCTGACAATTAGTTGCCATGAGCAATGGTGCATTGCTACCAGCTATTGGATATATATATACATGATGATTCAATGATTTATCAAAGAAATTAAATATTTAATACTTATTGGCTGAAGTAAACAATCGATACTCAATTGAAATTACTTTAGGCCATTTATTCCAGACATCTTTACAGAACAAAATGAAAGTTTTTAATCAGAATTGGCTTGAAAACTGTTTATGAACAGAAAACTCCATTTTTATTATATAATATACTCACAAAAAGCTTTTTCATCTGCTTCTTGATGGGTTGGAAGCTTTACTGTGTCTGTGAAAAGAGAGGGTGGAATCACGGTCTCTATCTGTAACTACTCAGTCTTATGCTCACAGAGTATTTGGTTGCTCATAAGAATCTATATAAATATTCATTAATATTTTGCAACATGTTAGAAGCAGTATTGTTCTAAGCTAAAAAATTGAAAGTTAGAGCCATGAACAAGAAACAAGGGTCAGCAAAGCAATCATCATTCTTAAGATATTGTCAGGAAAACAGGTTTTAGCATGCTACTCATCTATAAACAAATTTACCAATAATCACAGCCTCACACTCCTCACAAATTATTTACTTCCTGAATTTCTGTCAGATTATAAAGCTCAATACAGTGGTCAATACCAGCCTATTTTTTCCTGACAGTCACGCTTTCTGGTTTTCAAATACTTCCTTTCAGCGGTGAGAGAGAATGTATGAAACACTGCAACAGTCTCATCCTATTGAAACATTTTTGCTTCTGCTAAATTACATTACAACCATTTGTGTTAAAACAGTTTAATATTTTGACTCTCTAGAGCAGCAGAACTATGTCTGAAATACATGTTGCATGTGTCAGCCAGAAGTTACCAATTATAACAGGTTCAATACATTTTCCCATCATGTTCTAACTGCTGTGGAAAAAGTTAATTGACCATTATCCAAAAGCCTAGCCATCTTCTCTTTTCTTCAGTGTCATACAATATGTTCATCTCTTGGCATAGGATTTGATGAATTTCCAGCACTTGGCTTATATCCCTTCTCTGTGAGATAAAGTATGCATCCAAGATGTTGAACCAGTCCTCTCATAGCTATTCAGTAGCCAGAAGAGTGTTCTGTAATATAACCACAGTTTCTAGAACTTTTTCATTTCTTGCCTTGTTTAGGGAAAGAATTTGGTCAATGTCTAACTGGCTCTCAACAATATAAATCATAATTTGATCCAGTTGAGAGCTTCTGCATTTGCTGTAATGAAATGCTTCAAAATATGAAACAGAGATCACTCTGTGCCAGGTTCTGTTTAGATGCTGATGCTCTGCCAACATACAGAAGATGGAAACCTACTTTGTGAAAATAATCAGCCTTGAAAGGGGTCAAACTGCTTATTACATTATGGTATTAGGCTGATTTAGTTTGTTAATGCATTTGTACTGCTTCAATAAATGTTTGAAATGAGCCCTTTGGATTCATATGTGAATGTTTTAATGGAGATCCCCCATCAGCGGTTACATGGCACAAAACCTTCATTTACACTCTCAGCTTAAATACTACATGGCACTGTTTTCTCTGATGTTTGCAGGGTATTATACAGTATTTTATATAACAATGTAATTTAGAATCATGGCTTATTATACTGACTTTTTATATCTGAACCTCAAATTTTCCCATATGAATGTGATTGAGACTACTCTAAGCAAACCTTCCACAATTGTGGATATTTATTCAGAATGCTACCACCTGTTTAACAGATCCCCAGCAGTTACCTGTAGAGTATATTAATAGCTCACCATACAGACCAGGACAGAGGTGACACATCTGTTCACATGCTCTTATGGCCAAACCACAAACAGGAAAGGAAATGTTTAATGATGTATTTCATGTTGCTGCTTAACAGGAAAGAAAAAATTGGAGAAGAAATGCTAACAGCTGTACAAATCTGTGGAAGACTCCATATCTGGCCTGTTATGCAACTCTTTCACAGGTTTCAGCAACAGCTATTCATGGTGTGGGGAGGGCCTCTGTTCTGCAATCACACGGTGATGGGGCAGAGCACAGACCAGACATACAGTAAGATCCAACAAGGAGGTTAGTGGTTAATTCTATTAAATAACATCAGCATGAAGAAAGGATTAACATATGCCTAGCAGAATGCCTGTGTTTGGTAATGAGGAAATTCTGCTTCCATGAGGGTGTTCTGAGATGGCTCTAGAAAAAGAATTAAAAACTCACTGTTTTTTTAGAGGATGTGTCCACCTAGACTTGCATGCCTAACTAGGGTAGCTTATTATCTACATGCTGCAGAGCTGGGGACACAGATTCTGACAGGTTATATTCCTTGTTACCCTAAATCTATTTATAGAAGCACTTAATTTAGTGCTTCTATAATCTTCATACCGATTTATTTGCCTTGGAGGCAGGGACAAAAGAGGACCTAGGACTTTGTGTAGAGAAACAATCTCAAGGAAAAAATGTTTTCTCTGTCCCCAATCACTGTCTGTACTGCATATAATGCATATGGCTGGAGGTAAGTATAATGGTGTCATATCAGTATTAATTTTCAGTAATGTTGTTAAGTGCTTTATGAAAATTCTAAAATCTGCTAGAGATGGTTTTGGGTGTTGCCAATGTATTTTTGGGACAGGGAAAGAAATTATAGTTACAAATATTCTTTTTAATGATAAAAATCTAATCTATGAATATTTTAGCCCCATTATTAATTACAACTGTAGAATTGAAAATGCAGTCCTGTTGAATAAAAGGTGAATTTTTGTTTTTAAAAATTGTGGTTGCATTTGTCATGATAATGTGGAGAAGGATGAGGTAAAGCTTAAACTTCAGGTTAATTGGAATATTTTTATTTGATGATATTTGTCAAATTCTTATAATATTGCAGAGATGTTTCTGCAAATCTTGCTAATCTCACATCAGCATATTCTTCATTAATTGTACATTCAGTACTGCACAAATATAGTGAACACTTTTGGAAATAAAATAAATTAACTTTTTATATTTTTATATAGGAATAGTTATGTGTAATATCCATTCATTATAGTCCATTGGTTTGCTATGGGACTCAGGGAAGACAGTGTATATTTTTGCCATGCCAGATGAAGTAATCTTTTTCCTAGCTGTTCCATGAAGAAAATATTTTTACTTTATCAGCTCCATGGTATTACTTGTTTCAGTCCACTATCTTCAGTCAGCTAAACATTTAACTACAGTTTAATTTCATTTGTTTTAGTGACTGCTTTCCATTTTTCATTAAATATGTATTATTCTCTAATATGAGGAAATGCAACCCTTAAATCTTAATTCTGAGAGTTTTCAAAGATTCCTGCTTTCATAAATAGAAAGACTATACATACAATACTTGGCTTTTTATTCTGATGTGATTGAGTGATGTATCTAAAATAAAAAAACATATCTTTTTATTCATTAGAATAAAGCCGCAGTTTATCATAGGTCCTTGATACATCCTTTACCAGTATGCACCTGTGATTAACTGGAACCATGCTTTGAGACATTGGTTCAGAATACTCTCCACAGAGAAGCATTTTAAAATAAAATATTTGCATACATGCCTTTATATTTCTTGAAAGAATTTATAGTAATTTTGGTAAAAACTCAAACAAAAAAATAAAGAAAAATACCTCTTTTTATTAGTTGTTCTGGAATCTTGCATGTCTAAAAAATGAAGAAACAGGCATACAAATAATATTTTCTGAAGGGAAACAGATACATGAAAATGATTCCTATACTCATATTTGAAACATTTTTAGTGAATTACTAATTGATACCACTGCAGCTATTTTTTTCCTAACACTTCTCTATTTTAAAAATTATTTGCTATTATTTTGCATAAATACTTCTGGTTTTAGTGCATTTCTTAAACAGTATGTATTAAATATACACACAGGCAGCAAAAAAAATCTAATCCATTAGATCTCCATGACAAATGGTTTAATACAGATGAAGTAGTCATTGGAATCTTTCGTGCAGCCACAAGAAGCTGCTAGCTTATCAGCTGGAAACAAAGAAAGATCATAAAACATTTCTCAGCAAAGCCAAGAAGAACGATTTGATAACTAAGCCCTCCAGTAATTGAAAACATATAACCCATATATTCCTGAATTATAGCTGTGACTAATCTTTTATGAAATAATTTTTTTTCCTCCCAAATACTTTCTATAGTGCAGCAAAAGCACCCATGAGTTATCAGGATGTTCTGCGATATAGTCATCATTCAGGATAAGCAGAGTTACTTCCCTGGATGCCAACTCCTTCCCCTCCCACTAGCCACCATACAACCTAAAAGGCAAATGGGAGAATGACAGAAAAAATTAATTTTGTGATCTTTCTTGAAGTCACATGTTATTTTATTTATAGTTATATCCTTCAGTTGTTTACATTTATGAATACAATAATATGAAAGGTGAATACATGAGTAGTACAGTTACGAACATTTTGTCATCAATTTCCTTAATTTACATGAGTTAAGGAATGTGGTAATATGAGTGGAATAGTGGGTTTAGGTAATTCAGTTAAATTTGATGAGTTGTTAGAAGTAGTTTTGTCAGAAACTTGTTCTTTGACCCGTATGGGAGAAGTGGGTGGTCTTTTTCATGGGCCTACCCAGATTGCAGAAAATACTGTCACAGTTGATAGTCTGGCAGAAGGGATGGATGAACTTCCAAAGACCCACTGTATAGTAATATCCAGATAATTAAATCTCAGAGCTTTATGAACATCTTAGTACAGGATGAAAATGTCCTAAAAGGCAACTTTTAGCCATGCTTTTTATCAGACATATTTTTTTATGTAGGATACTCAGAATGATTTTATTAACATGGGACTAGCAAAGATATCTTGGATCAGACTATCCTGTCCTTGTTACAAGAGGCAACAGCATTTATTCATATTGCCTTAATGGCATGAAACTCTATCTCAGATCATCAGTCTCTGTTATGAGTCTTTCAAGACAATTTCACTACTTCAGTTTCTCAGTAGGACACCACACTGTAATTTCCAGCACAATCTCCACTGTGTCATATATTACTGTGAAACAAGGCCTTACAGTTTTGTACCAAGTATTGTTACTGATTTAGGGTAGTTTTAAAACTGGTAAAAAAGTACTCAACATGTTATGTCTTTGTCCATAGCAGGATTCTTTTAGTGTTTTCTATTAGCATATTACCATCAGGAGAGATGTTATAGTGTGGGAATTTCTGCTTTCAGATTCTTTCTGAATTCTTTTGAAAAAAGACATATGGCAGACACATTTTTAAAACTCTAAAGCTCAAATATCAAAAGAAAAATACAAATATTAATGTAGTAAGCAGATTTTTTTTTAAATCCTCGCTTATGCTTGGCTTAATGAATTTTTTATTGTGATGTAGCCAGTTAGGATTTTATTATGTTTCATACTAATATTTTACATCTTACAAAAAAAGTTTTCTTTACTAATTTAAAAACAACTATTTAATTTTGTTGAAAAATAAGCTTAATAAATACTTTAATTTATTAATACATGAATATTTTAATTAAACATATGTAGCTATATTGAATTCTGCTCTAAGCAATTTCTGAAATAACCTGTGAAAATGACTGGAAATGAAAGAAATTGTAGTTCAAGCTCTTCCAACCCAGTACAAGAGAGAAATAGTTCACCAGCTTCACTTTTGAAGCAGAGATGGAGCAAAATCTCTAAAGATAGTAAAATTACAGGGGGAGAAACATAATTATCTTCCCCCCAGAATCTACTGTCTAGACATCAGTGAATTTATTCAACGAAGGAGCAGATTTCTATATGAGAGATTTTGCCACCAGTTAAGAGTCTCATAAAAACACAGCAGAGCTTCCTATCAGACTATAGTAACTGAAGTTCTGTGAGTTCTTAGAGGAATAGAAATCAGGGCATGGATGGCAGCCATTTTTTCCACATCTTTTGTGTTTTATATATTTCCTGTTTCCTGGTGTATGCCTGTGTTTTTGAATGATTAAATTCCATTCCTATTAGACCCTTTCTGTAAGAGGCACTTAGATAGCCTGAATTTTACTAGTTTGGATAAAATGAAGAGTGTTGGTTCCATGATCTTTTGCTTTAGTTCAGAAATTGTACTTCAATTATTAAAAAAAAAACCACAAAGAAATAACGACCAGTCAATCCCCCCCCCTCCAAAACTCATAAAAAAAAAAAATCACAAAAAACCCTAAAACAAATAAATAAACAAAACAGACTGAGCAGTATTTTCCCTTTCATGTCTATCCCTGCACCCAGATATAAAGATACACTTGCCTAGGAATTTATAGAAAAAATACTGTTAACTTCTATAGTATGGTTGTTTTGTGCCTATTCCCCATTTAAGGCTTCCTGATGCCTAAAGAATGTGAAAGATTGAATTTTATCAGTGGTCCCCTACATCACTTATCATTAGATAAATGCCAATGTAAATGTCACAAAAGGAATCCTAATTAAAAAAAAAAAAGAAAAACAGCTTTTGCCTTTAAAAATAATATAGGACAATAGCTACTGCATGCTCTTATATCTAGTAATGTGTTACTTGGCTTTATATTTTCCCTGTTCTCTCTTCAGTTTAGAAGGTTGTCAAATTAAGCTAACTCAAGATTTTTTACGCACCTCCTCAGGGGATGGAGCACATTCTCTTGACAAGTCCTATCCTTAGGCTTGTTTTTCCATGAAATGAATGTAGATTCGGAACATACATCTTCCTTCCTGAGCAGAATATCTGTTGAGTAGAAATTCACCCCTGGGGCTTTAGACACCTTCTTCCTTGCTCTTGCCCTGCACTTCCAAAACCGATAACATGGTGATTTATCACCTAATCTCTGAATGCTCTGTTGTGGGGATACAAACCCACAAATGGTGACTTTTGACTCTCCTAGATGCCTGGGTTTCAGGAAAGCATAACAGATATGTGAACAAATTTATTTAACCATTATGTTTTTTTCCTCCTCTTCATATTTGTATCATCTTTCTTTTTTTCAGTTCTATAGACTTAAACTATTATGAGAGATTAGTAAGGCTATCTTTAGTATGGATAAATGACTTTCAAAAAAGGAAAAACTAAACTGTTCAAAATTGATTCTCTAAAAGTCTATTTTTAGTGAAAGTAATATTTTTCAATCACTCAACACTTCCATATTAGAAGATAACAGAACTTCTATGAGCTTCTTTCACCTGGTTTAATTCAGGATAAATACTTAATTCAGGATAAATATTAGTGGCAATACAAAAGAATATGATGTTACTAGCATGAAGATTTTAAATGGGAGAATACACTAATATTAGTGGGATTTCTGCCTGGGTGGAAAAACCGATGTGTTGGATACATTTAATCTTTCCTGAGTGCAAATGAAGAAGCAAATTTTATTTAGAGAGTTCTAGACAATATCAAGTTTAAAATATCCATTTGTGATAAGAATTTTTGAGTTTAAAAGATCCACTTCACTGTGCTGAACAAACAAAAGGAATCTATCACATACAACATGCCCTATAAAGGACTGGTTTTTTTAGGTGTGTATTTGCTTTTATGTGTTTGCATGCATTGATACCAATTCTGTAGTAACATTTTTAAGAAAGGGTAAAAAGTGCTGTGCAACAGCTTCTAGGAAAGAGGAGTGAGAAAACGTGAGAGGAACAAGCCTGCAGACACCAAGGTCAGTGAAGAAGAGGGAAAGGAGTGCTTCAGCTGCCAGAGCAGACCTGTGGAGAGGATCATGGTGATGCAGACTGACTTTCTGCAGCCCATGGAGATCCGTGGTGCAGCCATCCATCCACAGCCCATGGAGAACCACATGCCAGCAGGTGTAGGTAGATGTAAGCTCAAAGAAGCAGCAGCATGTGGACAGACCGTGCTGGAGCAGAGAGGGTCCTGGCAGGACTGTGAGCCTTGTGGGAACTCATGCTGGAGGAGGGTTCCTGAAGGGACTGCACCCTGAGGAAAGTACCCACACCAGAAAAGTTACTGAAGAACTGTACTCAGTGAGAGGGAACATATGATGGATTAGGGGAAATATAAAGAGGAAAAAATGGCAGAGATGAATTGTTATGAACTGACTGAACCTTCATCCCCCATATCCCTACACAGATGGAAGGGACGAGGTGGAAATATTCATTGTAAAGTTGAATGTGAGAGAAAGGGAGGGGTAGAAGCAAGGTGTTTTCAGAGTTGTTCCGATTTCCCATTAATTTACTCTGTTACACTTAACTTGGCAATAAATTAAATTCATCTTCCCTAAGTCTGTTTTGCTCATGACATTAATAGGCAAATTATTCCTATATCCTTATCTCAATTTCTGAGATATTTTTTTTATATTTTCTCCCCTCTTAAGGAGGGGGAGTGAAAGAATGGCTTGGTAGACTGGCAAATTTAACCCCCTACTAGTTCTCATTATTCTTCTATAAGAACATCTCAAAAGTCACTTATTGAGATATCTTGCTTTGATTTTAGACCAATTAACATGCAACATCATCTACAATCCTCTATCTGTTAGGATAATTAAAAAATAATAAAACCAAAGTTTCACTGAAATTTACCTCTTACAAAGGCCAAGGACAATTACTTGGCATAATATAATTTTCAATTTTGCTTTTCCTCTTTTTTGTATTTGCTGCTGTGTTAGCAGAGAACAGAGCAAGTCACCACAGAACAAGTTTCCTCCCTCTCTGAGGCTTCCATTGCTGACTTCTTGTTGCATTGTGATTGACTTACAGCCCCATTAAGTATTATTATGTAGCATTGCAAAAACCAAACACATAGACAAAATATTGTTTCATTTACGTCTGAATGATAGAGACAATGAAATTAATATTATATTTTTCAAAGCTTTAACACAGACAGATGGTAGAAATATCTGAACTGAAAAGTTTGTTTGATTTGGTATTTCCTATGTCCAGACAAATTTAGGAAACAATTACCTTTTTTTGAAACAAGGCTTTTTTTCACATTGAAATATGACATATATCTGCTTGCCACGAGGCTACAGAGGCAAAAACATATAGATCTACATTATCCTCAAATTATGCTATAAGCCATTTCTGTCTTCAAAATCTCAGATTACTTTTATATTTAATTTTCATCAGAAAACAATGTTCTTTTGTTCCTCTCAGAGGGCTACTCTACCCTCTGGGATGATGTGAATAGTTTGAAGGAATGCAGAGCCACTATACCCAAGGGGAATGTCTGTCTTGAATTGCCCTGCAAATCTGAGTGTATATTGCAAGACTTCTCGTATACCCAGCCAGTCCCATCCTGCCTTCAACCTTTCTCAGAACTTAGGGAACAGGAATGGAACAAACAAAATCTTGCATGGTTTATATTGAAAACCTGATATTTGTGTATTGGTAGGAGTCATCAGACCAATCACTTATGTATTGTTCTGGCTTTGTGCTCATATACATATAATCCTATGAAAATCCACACTTCTGACTCCAAATTATGTATTTAATTAACTCCTTCTGTCAATAAACTACCAAATTTTTACAAAAAATTAAGCCTAGAAAAATAGCCAAAGACTAAGTCAAAAATTGAACAAATGTGGGAAAAGCTTGAACACTGATGAGAAAAGCTTCTGGCCTCAGATTTCTTTTTAAAGCAGCATGGAAAAAGCATGTATAGATTGGCAAAAGGGTCAAGCAAATGATTTATTGTCTGTGGTTTTAATCTTTATTTTTCATATTATCTAGTATGTTTCAGTTGCTTTGCAATTGGGAATGTAGAACAGCCATCAACAGTATTTACTGGTCCATTACTCTGGCCAGGTAAAAAAGTTTCTTTGTGGAGTTGAGAAATGTACCATAGCACAGACTACCAATGAATCTGCACAATGCTATTAAAGCAACATAAATAAAGCTGGAATACTCAGGATTTTGGACTAATTGGTTTCTCTGTATCCTAGTCAGCAAGGATTCAGAGAAAGGATACTGATCTTAGTATCTTTGCCACTCTGAATTGCTATAAATGCCTGATTTTTACTTGTACTCATCCTCATTTTCTCTGTTGCAGAGTATGGAGCAAGTACTTAAAGAGGGCTGGATGGGTTTTCCTGTCAAAAATAGTCTGCATAAAACTAGAATAATAAAACAGAAAATAGAATAATAAAATATAACACTTCAAAATGTGCAGATCTAGCTCATGTGGGCTTTACATAATGACTTTGATGGAGTTACTCCATAAGTACACTGCTGGATGTCACTAAACCCACAGCATTTAATGCAGAGCTAGTCGTTGTCTCCAACAGAGTTTTGACTCACTAATTTAAATACTAGAATGATCATATAAGTCCATTACCCTTCCAGTCTGTAGAAGACATAAATCTGAAAGAAAGTAATAAACAACTGTGCTTCTCAGCAGGACTATATACATATTTCCAAATTAAAAGTATTTTCTTTAAAATGCTATTTCTTTGCTACAGACAACCTCTCCATGTACATAAAGGCAGTGGGAGAATAAAAAAAAATAAAACAGTGTAATTTTGTAACTAATCTTAACAATCTCTGGTTTAATTTACATTTGAAGTTTGTATTGTGTTTTCATGACCAGGTTTTGGTGTATGGGAGGCTACAGGGGTGGCTTCTGTGCGAACCTGCCAGAAGCTTCCCCAAGTCTGGCAGAGCCAATGCCAGCTGGCTCTGGGACTGGGCCACTGCTGGCCAAGGCCAAGCACATCAAAAAAGGTAGTAAGACCTCATTTAAGAAAGGCAAAAAAATATCTTTCACAGATATAACTATGCTCCAAGAAGAGAGGAGTGAAAACAAGAAAGAGGAGCAGCTCTGCAGACACAAAGGTCAGGGCAGAAGGAGGGGCAGGAGGTGCTCCAGGTGCTGGAGCAGAGATTCCCCTGCAGCCCATGGTGCAGAACAGGGTGAAGCAGCTGTGCCCCTGCAGCCCATGGAGGGCCATGGGGAAGCAGAGATCCACCTGCAGCCCATGGAGGAGACCCACACCAGAGCAGGTGGATGCACGAATGGAGGCTGTGACTGTGGGAATCCCTCACTGAAACAGGGTCCTGCAGACCTACAGGGAGAGGAGCCCACACTGGAACAGGTGTTCTGGTAGGATTTGGGACACTGTGGGAGACCCTGTTCTTGGAGGACTGCACCCCATGGAAAGGGACATATGCTGGAGCAGTTCATGAAGAACTGAAGCCCATGGGAAGGAATCAAGTTGGAGAAGTTCATGGTGGACTGTCTGCAGGAGCAGGGGGAAGTCTCCTCTCCCTGAGCAAAAGCAGAAACAATATGTAATTAACTGACAGCAATGCCCATTCCCTGTCTCCTGCACTGCTGGGGGAGGATGTAGAGCCTGAGAAGGCGGGAAGAGTGGGAGGAAGTTGGGTCTTTAAGATCTGTTTTAGTTCTCATTATCCTGCTAATTTTCATTGGTAATAAATTCAGTTAATTTCCTCAGATTGTTTTTTTTTTTGCCAGTAATATGACACTAATCAATGAATGATCTTTCTCGGTCCTTAACTTATGAGCCTTTTGTTTTCTCCCTTGTCCAGTTGCAGAGGGGAGTGATAGAATGGCTTTGGTGGGTACCTGGCATCCAGCCAGGATAACTCACCACAAAGTGAATGCCTGGGGCATATTTACCTAAACTGAAGTGTGTATTGTAATACCTGTAATACTGTTATCTATATATCTCTTTCAAATGGTCAAAAATTTGGGGAATTCTCATAGTAGTGGGGTGTTTTTGTTTGTTTTCTTTTTTGGCTGTTTGATTTGGTTGGTTTGTTTTTTAAGAGTAGAATATTTTTTAATATTTTTCACCCTGTTGGGGAACTTCTTGTGTCCTATAGTACGCATTTACCAATGAAAAAATTCCTTTATGATAATGAATATTGTAAAGTCTTCTTACAAGCTTCATGATCTCTTTCAGAGTAATGCACCTACTCAACTGAAGAAGGCCACAAAATTCTTCAAAACAATATAATAGACTCAAATTCCTATGCAAATTGGAGTTGTAGGGAAACTAACCTTTTGAAAAGATTGTTTCTCTCTTTTCCAGTGGTAATGGCAAATTCAAGCAAAACTTGTTGTATTTATAACCTTATTTATTTATATTTACTGTCCATTTTAGAACAGTTATTCTGGATTTTCACATGAAAATCTCTCTACCAAAATCACCAGAATATATTTTCCAAAAATGTCAGCTCTGCCTCACTTGTCATATTCTTTTTTATGCAGTTTCTCAAAGTAATATTTGTAACCTCCAAAACTGAATTTCCATCACAATTCCAATCGTTCTCTAGTTTTCCACCAGTAGAGGAAGGGATGGAGAAGATAAAAAGAAAAGGTCTTAACTTGGTTCCTGGGATAAGATTTCCCTGCTGTGCTGATTCCTTCAAGATTTCCTGAGAATTGTCTGAAGCATTTAGAGCAAAACCAGTGTTGAACCCTCTTTGTGGAGCACTTGCAAGCAGCCATGACAGGTGGAGGCAAAAAGTGCAGAGTTGCAAATCTATGCTCATAAAGTCTTTTATATATTGGATAAACTGATCTAAGACTTGATTTTAAGCCATAAGGTAAAATTTGCCTGGTCTTGTAGGTGCCTTCCAGGTTCTGTACACGTTGGGGGCTCAAGTATTTTGCTACTTTAGTAGCATGTAAATACAACGTGGGTGAGACAAATTATTATTAAATCGTGGAATGCCTCATGGAAACTGTGCTGTTGCTAAAGTACATGGTACAGTACTTCCTGGTAATACCACAAATGGTTCCTGTCACCACTGGGTTATTAAGAGTTTTTGTGACATTCAGATATTTCATTGCTTTTTAAAAAAATTATTACACTTTCTGTTTACACTTTGATAGCTTTTCTAAAGCAAATAATAAACAGAGATGTCTTTTGCACTACATACATAAAAAGAAAGTGCTTGCCTGCTGTATGTTCTAGCCTTACAGGACTCAGATCAGACTTGGCTTAATTCACTGTCATTTAAAACCAGATGTTTTTTTCTGGCAAAGTATCTTGCAAAAGCAGCAATGAAATCCATCAGATGGTACCCATGGAAGTTCTAGTGCATTAAATTAAATACCACAAAGTAGGAACAACAAAGAACTGAAAATAAATCCTAAAAAGAAATACACATAAACAAGAGATATTTTCCTCAACTCTCTACTGAGTGATGAGTTCAAAGGAGTTCTTTAATACAGCTTTACTGGCAAGATGGAAATCTATTGCATGCCTTAAAAGTAGGTGCTGATGCTATATAGACTAGTATGCACAAGTCTAGTTGTCATTACACAAAACAGTTATGGTCGCTGCTTCCAGGAATGGAACAGTGTAAAATACATGCACTGGTTTGGAATTGTAGACTTTATTCAGCCAGAAGCTTTTGTAGAAAGTGAACTTTGTGTTGGTTCTGTATGGCTGCTGAGCTACTGAATCTTAAAGCTATAGATCTGTTTTGCCCCCTAAATCTGCACCTAGCCCATTGTATTTTCTACAGATAAAACAGGATAAAGTAGACAAGTGTAAATAAATGGGGGATGGGTTAAGGTGTTCCTTTCCTTTCCTCTCCTCCTCATCCTCCTCCTCATTAATAACATTTGGATAGCCAGCTCCAACTCATGCTGAAGACTGTGCGTACAGCATCACAGATACAAAACAGGATACAGACACAGGACACAAAGCACATCACATATTAGGTAAATTTCCTCATCACTTTCTTGATAAAACCCAGCTTGAATTAATCCTAAATGAAATAAATTCTGATTTCAAGCAATCTATCTAAACCAGGCAACTCTACTAATCAATGAATCCTGAGAATCTACATTCAGAAGTTTCAAAGCTTTAATTGTCCTGCATCAAAAATACCATTGCTAAAAAGGTGAAGGTAAGACTTTTATACTTGTATTGGTG